>SKCR01025658.1:0-51362 GCA_019454045.1 Zanthoxylum bungeanum
ACTTTTCAATTTTATTATCTTGATTACAATAGTCCAACTACTTAATCAACGATTAGTGGTACTATATATATTATAATGATTATAATAGTCCAACTATATAATCAAATATAATCCAAATTAATTAACCTCAATTACATTGATTACTAAATCCAATTATAAAATCAACTGTAAACTGAAATTAATTAATTCAAATATATTGATTAATATAATCCAATTATATATAATCAAGTATAATACAGTCCAACTGTTTTATTAAAACAACAATTTTAAATATTAGTCTAACTAACATTTAATCTAATGACGAAATAATTTGAATGAGCGCGTATGGCGAGTAATTGAACGAGTATTGCAAATTCAATTCTTGCCTCCCACTATTTTTCGTCGAGTCTCTAACCCTCTGTCGAGTACTCGGGAAACCGTGTTTCCTAGTGGGCTAGGATCCCGTTAAATATCACACAATCTTGACTTTGGCCAACAAATTGTATGATAATTAACTAGGTAGATCTCGAAGATCAATTGGATCTCATCCAACTCCTAGATCCAGTAGGTGGACATCTAAGTCCCAAACATATATCTTATAATGCCTATACATCGAATGTATACCCTAACCTTTTTCCTCTGAATCAACTAGGCCTTGGCTTGGCACAAACAAACCTAGTGATCCCAGTCAAGCGCGGACCCATTGACATGGAAGCTTCGTAATCAATGTCAATGGACAAGAAGTGGTCTTGACTTTGGCCAACAAACCACAACTTGGACACGACACCGATATGGAGCAAAGCCTCGTGATTAAAACACATCTTTGACGGACAAGGGCTTGACTTTGGCCAACAACCCTGCCAATCTCGGATCTTGAGTAAGAATCACTCAATGGAAGGAAAAGACGCATGATATTTTATGAGGGCTTTTCGCGTGCAAATTGGTTACCAATTATTAATCTTGTTAAGGTCTCATTATCATACACCCCTTAAACATGCATTCTAAACACATAATAAAGCGCATATGTAAAATAATATGATATGCGGATGGATATTTTACATTGATCCTAGATCAAATCTCTCACTTTTCTCTCTCCCGCTAGCACAAATATTTCTTCTACCCGTTACACACTACACTTCTAAAGAAACCTCTCATTTACATGGAGGGGATAGGTGAGAAGAGAATACAAAGAAATAGGAGATAAGGCTGGACTCGCAGGTCCAATTAATAAATCAAATTTATTACAATTTCCAAAATCGCCCCACCCGGCTAATATCCATCCATCCGATATACATTATTCAAACATCACAACCATGTATTCATACAAGCATGTTATCAATCAATCTAATCAAATTAATTAATCTGATAATTAGTGATCATCCAATGTTCAAACAAAGATTTGATTTTGTTCGAGTCAAACTCGTATTGCGAACACGTACTCAAAGTACGATTTCTACGAATTAAATTAAATTACATAATTAAATCCAATTTAATACGCATTTAATTCTAATTCATTATTTAATTCCAAATTAAATATTACACTTTATAAAATAAACCTTTACGACTTAAATTTCAAATTAATCGTTACGGGTCTCAAAGCCCGATTAATATCCAATATTAATTTAATTAAAGTCCAATGGGCTTTTAATTAATTTCTTGAGGCGTGGACTTTTGGTCAACTCGGGTCAAACCGAATAACCAAAATCCAATCCGGGAGTTACCCCATAAGCCTATAAATTAATCTTGGCCCATTAGGCCCAATTAAAACTTTAAAGGTTTATAAGTCGCATTTGGGCCTTTTGGAGCGGTTTTGGGGCCTAATTGGATCCAACCAATTTTGGCCTAAACCAACTTTGTACAACAAAGTCCAATAAACCCAATAACACAACTTTAAAAGCCCAAATCCAATTTTAAGGCACAATAATTTAATTTCAAATTCCAATTTTCCAATAAATTACCTAAAGTGTATAGCATTATTAATTACCCAAATCAAAGTTTCCAAAACATCAAATTTGTCCAATTAATCATGCTTATCATCAATTAATCATGTCAACATAATTAAATCAAAATCAAACCCAATTTCATGCTTCAAGTGTCTCGGCCAAAGGGGAAAAATATGCCCAAATCAAATTCAATCCAATTGAACCCAATCAAACATAAATTCAACATCCCCAAATTATTTCTAAGTCATCCAATGAACAAAATAAAAAATCCAAGACATTAGGGCACTTGCCAAATTCGGCCATCACAAGCAAATTGGGGAAAAATTGTTCCAACACTTTTTTCATCAAATTGATCTAATCAATCATCAATTAAACAATATTTAAGCATTCTAAATCATCCGATTTCATTAAACATGCTCAAAATCAAATTTACCCAAATTTGTCATTCCAAAATTTGGGGAAAAATGGATCCAACCAAATTTCATGAAATTGATTATACACAACATCAATTCAACCTCATTCAAGCATACTATAACTAACAATTTAATCATTTGATGCTCAAATTGAGTTTACCCAAATTAAAGTTTTGGCCAACATTAAGCAAATTGGGGAAAATCAATCCAATTAATTTTTTCAACAAAATGATTACATATAACTCTAATTTAATCATATACAAGCATTCTTAAACAAACAATTTGTTAAAATCATGCTTAAATCAAAAAGCCCCAAATTTGCTCAAGAACCCTAATTCGTTGTTATGCAACCAATAGCTCAAGATACCATTGTAGAGTTTCAATCAAGTCCCAAGGATCATAAATCATGCATAAACGAGTTGAATACATATCAAAGGAGGTGCGGAATAACTCACATGATTGGTTTGAGATGCAAAGAACACAAGACTTTTTCTCTTCATCCATGGAGCTCGGTTTTGGCCATTTGGAGCTGCTGTTGGGCGCACTTTTGGGCTGTGAAATTGTCTTCAAAAATCGCCCATGGTGGTCACCATTGAAGCTCCAAGCTTCAAGCTTCCATGCTCAAAGAATCACTTCCCTATCACCTTTGTATTCCTCCTCCATGAGTGTGCTAGCACTTAGGTCTTGCAACAAGATCCATAGCATCTCCATTTGGTGTGAAAAAACCAGAAAAAGGAAGAAGAAAAACGTCCTAGACCGTGAGTGAGAGAGAAGAAGGTTTTTGGCTCCAAAGAGTGAAAACCGTGTGTCTTCCAAGAGAGAGAAAAAAATGATGCCTTTTGTATTACCTTTCCTTTTATTTTTTTTATTTACCAAGTAAAAGAAAAATAAAGGATATACAAAACTTTAATAAAAGTCAAAAAGCAAAAAGCAAATAATGCTTTTCATCTTTTCACACATCATTTCTACTTTTTCACATCAAGTCACTTATTAAGTGACAAATTGTCATGTCACAATCACTCAAAGTGACAAGTGATTTGACAATTGATGCGACTAGCGATTTGACGCTTGATGTGACTTGCGTGCCGCGCTCGAATTCGAAATGCGAATGCGCTCGCAATCACTCTCGGGCTCGGGTTCGCTAATTCCAAATTAACGAATTTTCCGTCGCGTCGTAATAAATGATTACGCCTAGCGAAATCACTATTCACTCGCTAAAAATTATTCTAAATTAATTCGTTCGCCCGAATTAAAATCCAATTTCAATTCCGCGTCGAAATCTAATTTCGATTAATATATCGAATATATTAATTTTACCGATTAATTCCAAATTAATCGTTCTCTCTCTTTAATGATATTTTTATCCGAGATAAAAATATCTCCGTAATTAATCCCAAATTAATTTTTCTCTCTCATCGAATTAATCCCAAATTATTAAAGTGCGAGTCATACGTCATCGGTGAATCTTCAGGAACCGACCCATGAGATCTCCGGATATGTTGGCAGCAAATACGGTCGTCGGACTGTCCGAACACGTAAGTACCTTGTATTACGTTTATACCGATTTACAAGACAGGGTTGGCTTCTAGCAAAGCGCCATGCCTACCCAATTCTCCAGAAATATTCTTACAGGAATATATAGATCTGTATCAGCGTAGTATACCGTAGTATTGTGTATATCGGCCCCAGTATCGGATAGTCACGTGCTAGGGCTGGGGCTGGATAAGTGTCTGCCCGTCCGAAGCACATGTCGGATGTCTGGTAATTAGTCTCTATAATCGGATATACATGACCTTGTCATAATATCCCGATGGCCGCGCAGCACTTAAGAGCACTAATACCGTATCCAGCGTGACATCATCTCCACTATGACTGGAGTGATACTTCCGTCTTGACATCACACCCAATACACTACGACTCTCTGATAAACCCAGAAGTGGTGTACGCAGAACCGGTTAAAGCCCTGTACCACAAAGACCAAAGTCTACCGATTATCGCAAGTATTAGCGATGCAAGTCTCAAGTTAAGACTATACACACCTACCCTGATTTCGGCCTCCCATAGACACATAGTCATAATACCAATGGGATTTCCGAGGGGTCTATCCAGAGCGAAGCTGTTTCCCGTACCATCGGTGAAACACAACCTCCTATCGCACTTGCATAAGTATCCAATACTTAAATATATGAGAACTATGTCCGTTGTGCCCTCACAACGCGCACAAGTGCAATACTAGCCTATTCCGCATTATCGATGTCCTGTCTCGATAATACTCCGGCTAGGGATATTTAATGATTAATCCTTCGTGGACTGATACTGTCTCATATCATCTCAATCCAGGAACTAATCATAGGGACCTCTCTTCATTTATACATATATGGTGATCTAATCATAAATGATGAGAGTGCAATTGCCTTGTCACATAGTTAATTTTATAACAACAACACCGTGATCTGTACAAATAGTGACGCTATGGGTCATATTATCCAACAATTGTTTCTTTGAGTATGCTCATATATTGATAACTTAGAGTTATATATGATCATTTGATGAAAAATTAATTGGATTATTTTCCCAAAAATTGTTGGCTTGGCCGAATTCATAAGGACCCTTGTAGGTTATAGTGATTTTGATTTTAGGCCATTGGATGTGTTTAAAATGCTTGGATATATTGATTGTGTGATTTAATTGGATTGAAATCAAAATGATGGAAAAATATCAATATTGTCGTGAGCTTATAGAAGCATGTTGGGATTGATTTTGCTTCAATAATGTTGGACATGTATTGATTAAATTAAAGCATGATTAATTAGTGTAATTGGTGTTTTGGAAATATTAATTTAACTAATTAATTATGGCTATACACTTTAATAATTAAATTTTGAAATTTGGAATATTAGAATTTAATTAATTGGTGGGCTTAATTTGGAATTGGGCTAAAAATGTGGCATTTGGTGCTTAATGGGCTTGGTTGGGCCAAGTTTGGTTTATGATAATTGGTTGGATCCAATTGGGCCTAAAACCATTTCCATAAAGTCCAAATATGATAAATGGGCCTTTAAATAATTAATTGGGCCTAATGGGCCAAAATTAATTTAATGGCAAAGGGTGATTCTTTGTTGGGCTTTGGTTGCCAAAGTCCATGCCTTAATAAATTATTGAAAGCCCATTGGACTTTAATTAAAATTGACATTGGATGTTAATTGGGCTTTGAGAGCCATTAAGATTAGATTTAGAATCTAAGTCGCAAAAGCACATTAAAAAGTGTAATTATTTAATTTGGAATTAAATAAAGAATTAATATTGAATACAAATTAAATTGGATTTAATATTGTAGTTTGATATAATTTCAAGAATTCGTACTGAGTATTTATTATTAAATGAGTTGGACTCGCGCAAATCAAATCGTTGTTTGAACATTGGATGTCACTAATCAAAGATTAATTAATTGGATTAGATTGATTGATAACATGCTTTGTGTGAATACATGGATGTGATGTAATGAATATTGTATATCAGATGGATATTAGATGGGTGAGGGCAATTTTGGAAATTATTGTAATAAATTTAGAATTTATTAAATTGGACCTGCGTGTCCAGCCTTTATCTATTGACTCTTTGTAATTCTCTTCTCACATATTCCCCCTCAATGTAAATGATGTTTTCTTTAGAAGTATTATGTAATTCGGTAGAAGTTAGAATTGTGCTAGCCAGGGAGGGAAAGTGAGTGATTTGTTCTAGGAATAATTTATGAGATATCCATCCGCATATCATTATTAATTTATTTATCACGCCTTTTATGCTTTTAGAATGCATGTTTGAGGGTGTATGATGAGACCTAATCAAGATAATTAATTGGTTTCCAATTACGCGAAAAACCCTCAACAAATATTAAGCATTTTCCTTCAATTGAGTGATTCTCTCTCAAGATCCAAGATTGGTATTGGTTGTGTTGGCCAAAGTCAAGACCTTTGTCCCATCGCGAATGTGTTTGAATCATGAAGGGTTTATTCCATATCACATGTCTTGTCCAAGTTGTGATTTGTTGGCCAAAGTCAAGATCACTTCTTGTCCATCGACATCGATTACGAAACTTTCCAAAGTCAATGGGTCACGCTTAACTAGAATCATTAAGCTTGTTGAGCCAAATCCAAGGCTTAGTTGATTTAGAGGAAAAGGTTAGGCAATATATTGGATATATTGGCATATATTGGATATATGTTTCGGACTTGGAAGTCCACCTACTGGATCTAGGAATGGGATGAGATCCAATTGATCTTAGAGATCTACCTAGTTAAGTTTCATACAACTTTTTGGCCAAAGTCAAGGTTGTGTGTTATTTAACGGATCCTAGCCCAATAGGAAACTAGGTTTCCCGAGTACTTCACAGAGAGTTAGAGGCTCGCCGAAAAATAGTGGGAGGCAAGTATTAAATTTGTAATTTCGTTTAGATACTTGCCAATACGCGCTCATTTCATTTTTTCGTCATTAATTTATAAAAATATTAGTTGGACTAATATTTAATTATTGTTTTTAATTTAACAGTTGGACTATATTCAAACTACTTCATTTATAGTTGATTCATATTGGATTATAGTAATCAATATATTTGAATTTAACCAATCAAATAGTAGTTGATTATATAGTTAGACTATATTAATCATTATATTCGATTGTACCTAAAATCGTTGATTGGATAGTTGGACTATTGGAATCAAGATAACTGAAAGATTAGCGTTTAAAACATAATCCTGGGTGAAAATGTCTTTTTAAACGGCTCCAATTTCAGATTGGGAATAAAACCTTAGGATAGTCCTGGGAACTGAGAAAGTAATCTATTTGATAGAGAAACATCTCGGGCCTGAGCCCGGAGTTGAACAAATAGTGGAGCTAAGCTTTGGAAGACTCATCTGGATGAAAACTTTAGTGCTCAATCTGTTATCCTTACCGCAATAACTTCTTAATTTCTTCTTCGTCAGAATTAAGGATTAGATCCTTAAACCATGATGTTGAAATTGAAGGATCTTCATAGATCTATTCTTAGATCTTAGAAGTACTAATTGCAAAAGAAGCTCTTTCGCTCACGTATGTCAGAGGGTACATCTGTCGAGCACTGGGTGTCACAGATGATTGATGTCATCGATCAGCTAGGTTAGCTGGGCATTACCTACGTGGCCGAGACTACCAAAGATTTGATCTTATATTCTCTACCCGAAAGCTGGGGCAGGTTCATTATGAACCAAGAGAAAAATCTTGGAGAGTTGATGGCTATGCTCTAGGAAGCGGAGCCAGAGCTTCTAAAATGGGCAAAGGCAAAATCATCACAGTCTTCTAGGAAGACAAAAGACATATCCCAAGATGTCTACCTAAAATGTGGCAAACGAGGTCACTAAAGCGTGACTGCCATATGGACAAGGCAGACATGAAGAAAGTGAAAGCGGGGCAAGGCTCCGGCTTCAAGTATGTTTGTCATAAACATGTTCACTACTAGTTTCAAAATTGGATTTTGATACTAGATGTGGTACATAAATATGTACTAATGTGTAGAATCTGCTGATGAGCAGGATACTGACTTCAGTTGAGATCTACCTGTGAGTCGAAAACGGGACGTGAGTCGCTGTTTTAACTGTAGAAACCTAAGTTTTGGAACTGCCCTTTGAGCATGTACTTAAATTAGGAAACTGTTATAATGTACCTAGTTTGACTAGAAACATTATCTCAATATCTAGTATAACCCGTTGCGAGTATACCTTTATATTCTAGAACACAAAGTTTTTTGTTTATAAAGATGATATCGAGATAAACACATTAGATGTGAATAATAGTATTTATATTTAAAATATAAAGTAATCTCATACATATAGCATGACAAACAAATAGCTCAAACTGGATTAATCAGATGAGACTTATTTGTGGCATTGTTGTCTGGGACAAATTAACAAGACTCGTATATCCACACTTTCGAAGAGTGGGTACTAGGACATATTTGATTCTAATTCAAATGATGTCTACGAATCTAGTTTATTGGGCAAAGTGCCTAAAATACCTTTTACTTGGTAAAAGTGTAAGTGCCACCGATCTGTTAGCCCTTGTTAATAGTGACGTAAGTGGGCCCATGTCCAGCCAGGCTAGAGATGAATATGAATACTTCTTAACCTTTACGGATGTAGCATCGCGTTACAGTTATCTGTATCTTATGAAACACAAGTCTGGAACTTTTGAGTAATTCAAAGAGTTTCGACAAGAAGTATAAAAACAGACCGGTAAGAGTATTAAAACATCACGATTGGACCGTGATGAAAATACTTAAGCAATAAGTTTCTCCAATATTTGAAAGAGTATGGTATTCTTTCATAGTAGACTCCTCCCGGAACACCTCAATTTGACGGTGTGTCCGAACAGAGAAACCGAACTTTGTTGGACATAGTTAGGTTAATGATGAGTCGCTCTGAGCTACCAATTTCCTTCTCAGGATATGCATTAAACAGTGCAATACTTCTTCGAACTAACGTTTTGATAAGATCATAATGGTATATGATTTAATTCAAAATGGATATAATTCTTGTGTATATAAGAAGGTTATTGGGAGCGCACTGACAATGATTATCCTATATAATGATGATATATCATTTCTTGGAAATGACATTCCCATAATACAATCGGTGAAAGCTTGGCTTTCATGAAAATTCTCCATAGAATACTTGGGAGAGGCAACCTTTATTCTAGGAATAAGGATCTACTGGGATAGATCTAAAAGTTGATGGCACTCTCCGAGAACTCGTACATTGAGAAGATGTACGAGACTTGGTGTCTCATAGGCTTTGAGCATATGGAGTTAAAATCAGGCCAATCTAAGTGATAGTCACGGGATTGATGTTAAGAACATATTTAAGTATCTTAGATAAACTAAGGATGCTTTCTTATGCTATGGAGAATGAGAACTTGTAGTGACTGGGTTAATCGCTGCAAGTTTCCAAACCGACAAAAGCGACTATAAGTCGTAATAAGGGTACTATATAGTTTGAATAACGGAACAGTGAGCTGGAAATCTTCCAAGCAAGATACTGTTGCCGAATAAACGACAAAAGCGGAATATTGCTGCAGCTGAGGCAGCAAAAGAAGCAATTTTGGATCTGTAAAATTCCTAATTAGATTAGGAGTAATTCTGTTAGAAGCTGAGCTAGGCTACAGCACAGGCTAAAGAATTAATGGTCTCATCAACGATCCAAGTATGTACTTCAACTGTTTCATATGATTCATCGGATCATACATTGTGGTGATGTGATGATTGAATAAATCGCATCAGATGATAACCTTTCAAATCCGCTGACGAAAGCTGTTTCTCAGCAGAAGTTTGAGCGACCCATACATAGTTCAGGTGTAGGACACTTGAGTGATTGGCTATAGGCCAAGTGGGAGATTGTTGGACAATTATGTCCCATAGCATCACTATTTGTACAGAACATGGTGTTGTTGTACAAATTAACTATGTGACAAAGGAAATTGCTCTTTTATCATTTTTAATTGGATTACCAAGATACATAAATGATAAAAATCCATATGATTAGTACCTGATTAATAAGATATGAGACAATATTAATCCACTAAGGTTTAATCATTAAATATCCGTAGTCGTAGTATTATCGAGACTGGACATCGATAATGCGGAATAGACTAGTATTGCCCTTGTGCGCGTTGGGGGAGCATAACGGCATAGTTCTCATATATTTAAGTATTGGATACTTATGCAAGTGTGATAGGAGGTTGTGTTTACCAATGGTACGGGAACAGCTTCGCTCTGGATAGACCCATCGGAATCTCATTGGTAGTATGACTATGTGTCTATGGGAATCCGAATCAGGGTAGGTGCATTTGGTATTAACCTGAGACTTGCATCGCTAATACTTGCGACCATCAGTATACTTTGGTTTTGGTAGTCTGAGGCTTTAACAGGTTCTGTGTACACCTCTTCTAGGTGTACTGAGAATCGTAGTGTATTGGGTGTGATGATAAGATGGAAGTATCACTCCAGTTATATGGAGATGATGATCGCGCAGGATAAAGAACTATTACTCTTTAAAACTGCAGTCATCGGGATAATATGACTAGGTCATGATTATCGATTATAGAGACTAGTTACCAGAGATTCGATATATGCTTCGTACGGGGCAGACACAATTCCAGCCTCAGGCCTAGCATGTGACATTCGATACTGGATCGCAATACGTAATACTACGTATACTATGCCTGACACAAATTACACATTCCTAAAAAGAATATTTCTGGAGAATTGGGTAGGCACGGTGCTTTGCTAAAAGCCAACCATGTCTTGTAAATCGGTAAGAATGTGGTACCGGGTACGCACGTGATCGGATAGTCCGACGATCAGATTTACTACCAACATATCTAGAGATCTCATAGGTCCCTTCCCGAAGATTCACCAATGAGGTATGACTCGAACATAATTAATCTGGGATTAATTAGAAGAGAGAGAAAATTAATCTAGGATTAATTGCGGAAAGATTTTATCTGGGATAAAATTCTTTTAATAGAGAGAGAACGATTAATTTGGAATTAATCGATAAAATAATATATTCGATATATATTGAATGAAATTAGATTTCATAATAGAATTAAAATTGGATTTTAATTCGGGCGAACGAATTAATTTAGAATTAATTCGCGAGCGACTTTAATAGTAATTTTTCTAGGCATTATTATTTAATTAAATTTGATTTAATTAAGTAGCAATGGAAAATTCGTTAATTTAGAATTAACGAACCCGAGCCCGAAATGTGTTTGCGGGCCCACTCAGATTTTGAATTTAAGTGGGGCCCACACACAAATCACATCACTAGTCAACTTTGTTGCTTTATGGTGATAGAAGTTGGTGATTGCTTATTTTGCACTATTTGTCATTTTGGAATGACTTTTACCAACTTTGGATTTTAGTAATAGGTAATTGTTTTTGGAAATCAATTACACAATTTTACAAAATAAGAAAACATCTCTCTCTCCCAAAAAGGCCTAAGGCCGAAACTTCATCTACATTTTCTCTCAAAAATGGCGTGAACCTAGGGTTCACATTTGATGATTTTGATTCAAAATCTTGGATGCTAGCACATTAAAGGAGTCATACAAAGGTGTTAGGACTAACCCTTGAGTTTGGAATTCAAGAACAAGCTTGGAAGCTCAACATACATCAAAGGACAAGCTTGGAGCAACTGCACAAAAAGTTGGAAATTTTTGTTATCTCCTACATCCACTCAACCGAACATTGTAAGTATTTTCCGCTACTTTACTTTGTTTATTCACACCAATTTTATGCTTAATATGATCTTGGCTAGTTCTTAGAGAACCTAACAGCATCATAGTGGACATGTTCATCGAGTAATTTGCAATTTGCGTACACAATTTCAAAAATAAAGACAATAATACAGTGTCGGGAATCTGACTTTAAAAGACCTTATTTGCCAATTTATAAGAAAATTAGATGAGAGGCATATCCACGACCCATAGAGGGTGTTCAAGCCATTACTAGACGTAAAACCAGAGGAAGATGTGAGCCAAAATTACAACTACATGTACATATTGTCTCAATTTATTGCTTTGATTTCATTTCCTTTAAATTATTTTTTTGATTTACTTTAACTTATTGTTTTGATTTCCTTTACTATAATTTTGCCGATAGTATCTAAACTTTTTGACTTTCACGATCTATTTTACTGTTCATCTGATAATTGTCATTTTGCAGGTACTAGTGCATTTATTACTTACCTTTTTTTCAGGATCTATAAATTCAGCTTGTCATTCTCTCTTTGACACATCTAGATAAGAGAGATAGCAAAAATAGAGAAAACTTCAAAATGACAAGTGTTAGACAATTATGACCCATAGCGTCACTGTTTGTAAAAGACATTGTGGTTTTTGTACAAATTAATTATGCAGCAATGAAATTGCAATTTATCATTTTGTAATTTGATTACTTGAATAAATAAATGATAAAAGTCCTTATGATTAGTTCCAGATTATAAGATATGAGACAATATCAATCTATAAAGGTTTAATCATTAAATATCCCTAGTCGTAGTATTATCGAGAGTGGACATCGATAATGCAGAATAGACTAGTATTGCACGTGTGCGTGTTATGGAAGCGTAACAACATAGTTCTCATATATTTAAGTATTGGATACTTATGCAAGTGTGATAGGAGGTTGTGTTTACCGATGGTACGGAAACAACTTTGCTCTGGATAGACCCCGCGGAATCCCATTGGTAGTATGAATATGTGTCTATGGGAATCCGCATCAGGGTAGGTGTATTTGGTCTTAACCTGAGACTTGCATCGCTAGTACTTGCGACAATCAATACGCTTTGGTTTTGGTCGTCCAGGACTTTAACAGGTTCTGTGTACGCCTCTTCTGGGTTTATTGAGAATCGTAGTGTATTGGGTGTGATGTCAAGATGGAAGTATCACTTCAGTCATATGGAGATGATGATCACGCATGGATACAAAACTGGTACTCTAAATTGGTTGAAACCACCGGGATAATATGACTTGGTCATGATTATCCGATTAAGGAGACCAGTTGCTTGTAATCCGATATATGCTTCGTACGGGGCAGACACAATTCCAGCCTCAGGCCTTGCATGTGGCATCTGATACTGGATCGCTATACGCAATACTACGTATACTACGCCTGACAAAGATCGTATATTCCATTAAGAATATTTATGGAGAATTAGGTAGGCACGGTGCTTTGCTAGAAGCCAACCATGTCTCGTAAATCGGTAAAAAATGTAGTACGAGGTAAGTACGTGTTCGGATAGTCCGACGATCGGATTTACTGCCAACATATCCATGGATCTCTTGGGCTGCTTCCCGAAGATTCACCGATGATGTATGATTCGAACTTAGTTAATCTTGGATTAATAGCGGAGATATTTTATCTGGGATAAAATACTATTTGAGGAGAGAGAAACGATTAATTTGGAATTAATCGATAAAATAATATATTCGATATATTAAACGAAATTAGATTTCGACGCGGAATTAATATTAGATTTTAATTCGGGCATACGAATTAATTTAGAATTAATTCGCTAGCGATGTAAATAGTAAATTTGATTTAATTACGACGCAACAGAAAATTCGTTAATTCAGAATTAACGAAACCGAGCCCGAGATGTGTTTGCGAGGCCACTCCGATTTTGAATCAAGTGCGGCCGCAAGTCACATCACTCGTCACATCGCTCGTCATATCACATGTCACTTTAGTGATGGATGTCATTTCACCTTTTTGGTGAGTGATAACTAGTCACTATTCATGATGTTGGTTGTTGAGAGCCTTTAATGCATTTTTGGCTCCAAAATTTGGTTTGACTTTTTGAAAGCCATATACCAAACTTTGGTAACACTTTAGGCATTACTTGTTTTTGGAAAACAAAATCAAACACAAGAGAATACTTTCTCTCTCTCTCCCAAGCTCACATTGCCGTGAGTCATCTTCAAGAACAAGAAAATTGTTTTCTTTTCTTTACTTGCTAGCACACTTCAAGAATCAATACTAGGTGATAGGGAAACCATCTCAAAAGCTTGGAATCCTTACAAAGCTTGGAGCTTGTTCATCATCAACAAAGGACCTCATTGGCCGAGACTTCAAAGGATCATCAAGGGAGGAAATTTTGTCTTCAACACATCTCAAAATCCGTTCAATGTAAGTGTGTTTCCGCCTCACTTATTTGAGTATTCATTCTTTTCATTGCTTAAATATGATCTTGGGACTTTATTAGAAACCAACAATGGTGTCATTAAGCCTAATTTGAGCATGAAAAATATTAGGGTTTATATGCTAAAAATATGGGTAAAAATAATTTGAGCATGATTTGATGAAATTGTTTGATTAAGTATGCTTGAATGATGATAACATAGTGTTATGCATGATCAATTTCATGAAATATGAATTGGATTAATTTTTCCCCAAACCATAGGCTTGGCCGAATGCATGATGAAACCCTAAAGTCATGGTATTTTGTTCTTTTGATCATTGGATGAGATGAAAGACTTGGGATAATATTGATTTGTAATTCAATCAGATTGAAAACAAAATTGAATTAAAAATACCCACCAATGCCGTGAGCTATATAGCATAAAATGAGTTGATTTTTTGAATCAATTATGTTGGACATGTGTTGATGATGAAAAACATGACTAATGGATTAGATTAGTATTTTGGAAATGTTAATTTAAAAGATTAATCATGGCTAAACACTTTGATTTATTAAATTATGAATTTTGGAAAATTGGAATTTAATAAATTGGGCTTGGTTTTGAATTGGGCTTATAATTGTTGTATTTGGGCAAATGGGCTTGGTTGGGCCAAGTTGGTTTGGGCCAAATGGATTGGATCCAAATTGGGCCTAAACCATTCCATTAAGTCCAAATATAACAAATGGGCTTTAAAAGTTTAATTGGGCCTAATGGTCCTAAATTGGTTTCTTGGAAAATAAGGATGATTCCTTAATTAGGCTTTGGTATTTGGGTTTGACCCATATTGACCAAAGTCCATGCCTTATGAAATCAATTGAAAGCCCATTGGACTTTAATTAAACAACATTGGATGTTAATTGAGCTTTGAGACCCGTTTAGATTAGATTTGGAATCTAAGTCGTTAAAGCGCATTAAAAAGTGTAGATATTTAATTTGGAATTAAATAAATGAATTAGTATTGAATACGAATTAAATTAGATTTAAAGAGTAGTTCAATATAATTCAAGAATTCGTACTTTGAGTACTTATTCACAAACGAGTTGGACTCGAGCAAAATCAAATCGTTGTTTGAACATTGGATGATCACTTAATTCAAAGATTAATTAATTGTATATCGGATGGATATTAAAAGGGAAGGGAAATTTTGGAAATTGTTGTAAATTTAGAATTTATTAAATTGGACCTGCGTGTCCAGCCTTATCTCTCTTAATTCTTTGTATTTCTCTTCTCACCTAATTCCCCTCAATGTTAATGAGGTTTCTCTTATTGTATTATGTAATTGGGTAGAAGTAAGAATAGTGCTAGCCGGGGAGAGGAAAGAGAGTGATTCGTTCTAGGAACAATCTGTGAAATATCCATCCGCATATTGTTATTATTTTATTTCCGTGCCTTATTATGTTTTTATAATGCATGATTAAGGGTGTATGATGAGACCTTAACAAAGATAATTAATTGGTTGCCAATTACGCGAAAAACCCTCAAAATATATTAAGCGTTTTCCTTCCATTGAGTGATTCTTACTCAAGATCCAAGATTGGCACTGGTTTGTTGGCCAAAGTCAAGACCTTTGTCCATCACGGATGTGTTTGAATCATGAAGGTTTTGTTCCATATCGGTGTCTTGTCCAAGTTGTGATTTGTTGGCCAAATTCAAGATCACTTCTTGTCCATCGACATCGATTACGAAGCTTTCCAAAGTCAATGGGTCCCGCTTAGCAGGAATCATTAAGCTTGTTGTGCCAAAGCCAAGGCTTAGTTGATTCAGAGGAAAAAGGTTAGGAAAATATATTGGATATATGGCATATATATTATATATATGTTTCGGACTTGGAGGTCTACCTACCGGATCTAGGAATTGGATGAGATCCAATTGATCTTAGAGATCTACCTAGTTAAATATCATACAGCTTGTTTGCCAAAGTCAAGGTTGTGTGTTATTTAACGGGATCCTAGCCCACTAGGAAACTAGGTTTCCCGAGTACTCAACAGAGGGTTAGAGGCTCGCCGAAAAATAGTGGGAGGCTAGTATTGAATTTGCAATTTCATTCAAATACTTAGCTTTACGCGCTTTCAAATTATTTCGTCAATTATTTTATTAGTTGGACTAATACATTATTATTTTTCTTGTAATAGTTAGACTGTACCCAAACATCGTTAATCGAATAGTTGGACTATTACGGTTAAGATGACAGGAAATTTGAGCATTAGGGAAATTGTCATGGGCGACAACATCTTTAATGGCATAAACTTTCAGGACTGGGATATGAATCTCAAAATTGTTCTAGGATCCGAGAAGTTACTCTACACTAAAGAGCGACCTCTTGGGCCTAAGCCCCGACCTGATCAGTTGCTTGAGCTAGAGCTTTGGAAGACTCATAGCGATGATAATGTGACTGCTCAATCGGTAATGCTTGCCGCTATGACTCCGTAATTCCATCGTCAAAACAAGGGGTTGGATCCATATGAGATGATGGCGAAGTTGCATGATCTCCACTGATCTAATCTTAGATCGCAAAGATACGAGTTGCAGAAGAAGCTCTTCCGCGCTCGCATGTCAGAGGGTACGTCTGTGGAACACCATGTCTCACAGATGATTGCTGACATTGAGCAGCTCGACAGATGGGCATAGTCTTCGAGGCTGAGACTTCAGTGGATTTGATACAGTCTCTCAGTCTCTCCCCGACACTTGGAGTGGGTTCATCATGAACTACAACATGTTGAACCAAGACCAAACTCTTGGAGAGTTGATGTCCACTCTGCGTGAGGCAGAAAAGGAGCTCCTTAAGGGCAAGAAGCGCGAGGCGCACTATGCTTCAACATCTCAGACTCTGAGGGCTTGGCCCAAGGCGACTGGAGGTGCTAAGAAGAAGAAGCATAAGAAGAAGGGCAAGGCCAAATCGTCAAGGGTTCTGGGAAACCCAAGGATAAATCCAAGATGTATGCTTGCAGTGCGGGAAGCGAGGTCACTAGAAGCGTGACTGCCACGAGTACAAGGCACACATGAAGGAAATCAAAGCGGGCAAGGCACCGGCTTCAGGTATGTTTGTTATAGAAATAAACATGTCTACTTCTAGTTTTAAAAATTGGATTTTTGATTCTGGTTGTGGTACTCACATATGTACTGATGTGCAGGATATGCAGATTAGCAGGAGACTGGCCTCAGGAGAGATTGACCTCCTCGTTGGAAATGGGACGCGAGTTGCCGTTTTGGCCGTGGGCATTTATGTTTTGGAACTGCCCTCGGGGCATGTACTTGAACTTATAAACTATTATTTTGTACCAAGTTTGACTAGGAATATAATTTCTGTATCTATGTTAACCCAATGTGGGTATACTTTTGTATTTAGAAACACTAGGTGTTTTATGTATAAAAATGATATGGAAATATGCACAGCTGATGGCAAATAATGGTCTTTATATTTTGAATATAAATCAATCTCAACATATAATGTAACAAACAAAAGGCTTAAAGTAAGTAACAAGGATGAAACTTATATGTGGCATTGTCGTCTGTGACACATTAACAAGACTCGCATATCCACACTTTCGAAGAGTGGGTACTTTGATGGATTTGATCCAAATTCATATGACATCTGCGAATCTTGTTTATTAGGTAAAATTCCTAAATCACCTTTTAGCGGTAAATGTGCACGTGCCACCGAACTGTTAGCCCTAGTTCATAGTGACGTTTGTGGGCCCATCTCTAGCCATGCTAGAGGTGGATATGAATACTTCGTAACCTTTACGGATGATGCATCGCGTTATGGTTATATGTATCTTATGAGACACAAGTCGGAAACTTTTGAGAAATTCAAAGAGTTTCGACACGAAGTAGAAAAAGACCGGCAAAAGTATTAAGACATTACGGTCGGACCGTGATGGTGAATACTTGAGCAATGAGTTTCTTGATTACTTGAAAGAATATGGTATTCTTTCATAGTGGACTCCTCTTGGAACACCGTAATTAAACGGTGTGTCCGAACGGAGAAACCAAACTTTGTTAGACATGGTGAGGTCTATGATGAGTCGCACAGAGCTAACCTATTTCCTTATGGGGATATGCATTGAACAGTGCAATACTTATTTTTAATAAGGTTCCGTCAAAGTCTGTTCAACAGACCCCGTATGAAATATGGAGAGGAAAGAAACCGGGTTTCTCATTCCTGAAGATTTGAGGTTGTTGGGCATACATCAAACGTTTGGATGGTACCAAACTTGAACCCAAATCGGATAAATGCCTATTTGTAGGATATCTTAGGGAAACCAAAGGATATTACTTCTATCACCCATAAAAGAACAAAGTATTTGTTGCTCTACATGCGATTTTCCTTGAGAAGAAATTCCTAAATGCAGTGATAAGTGGGAGGAAATTAGAACTCGATGAAAATCTGAGTGATACTGTTCCTGGTACAGAATCCTTAACGGAACATGAGCAGTCCATCAAGGATGAGACTGTACCACAATCTTCGAATACACAAGGACCGCATAGGTCGGAGAGAGTCAGAAAACAACCTGAGAGGTATGGGTTTCTGATCTCACCTCATGTGGATATTAATCTTATTGAGGAAGACGAACCCACTACGTATGAGGAAGTGATACAAGGTATCGAATCCGGTTTATGGCAAGATGCCATGAATTCCGAAATGGATTCCATGTACACCAACCAAGTTTGGACACTGGTTGATGCACCAGAAGGCGTAAAGCCTATTGGTTGCAAATGGGTCTTCAAGAAGAAGACTGACATGGATGGCAACGTACAAACGTACAAAGCTAGGCTTGTAGCGAAGGGGTATCGTCAACGACATGGTGTCGATTACGACAAAACTTTCTCACCCGTTGCCATGATTAAATCCATTCGGATATTGCATGCTATTGCTGTATATTTGGATTACGAGATATGGCAAATGGACGTCAAAACTGTTTTCCTTAACGAAAACCTTTTGGAGGATGTTTACATGCAACAGCCTGACGGTTTTTTCGTATCTAGACTTTCAAACAATGTTTGTAAGTTAAATCGATCCATTTATGGATTGAAGCAAACATCGCGTTCTTGGAACCAACGTTTTGATGAGATCATAAAAGAATATGATTTCGTTCAAAATGAGGATGATCCTTGTGTATATAAGAAGATTAGTGGGAGCGCACTGACATTCATGTCCTTTACGTTGATGATGTATTGGTAATTGGCAATGACATTCCCATGTTAACATCGGTGAAAGCTTGGCTTTCATTGAAATTCTCCATGAAAGATCTGGGAGAAGCAGCCTTTATTCTAGGAAAAACGATCTACCGGGATAGATCTAGAAAGCTGCTTGGACTCTCCCAGAGTACATATGTTGACAAAGTGTTGAAGATATTCAACATGGTTCAGTCCAAGAGGGGATTGTTACCAGTGTCACATGGCGTCATTATATCTAAAGACATGTGTCCTAAAACTCAAGATGAGAGAGACAACATGAGTCGGATATTGTTCGCCTCGGCAGTCGGATCGATCATGTATGCCATGATATGTACGCGACCTGATGTCTCCTATGCTTTGAGCATGTGTAGTCGCTATCAGGCGATCCAGGTGATGGTCACTGGATGGCGGTTAAGAATATCCTTAAGTATCTTAGAAGATCTAATGATGCTTTCTTAATCTATGGAGATGGAGAACTTGAGGTAACTGGGTTTACCGATGCAAGTTTCCAAATCGATAAAGACGATTGCAAGTCGCAATCAGGGTACATATTTTGTTTGAATAACGGAGCAGTAAGCTGGAAATCTTCCAAGCAAGAGAATGTTGCCGATTAAACAATAGAAGCAGAGTATATTGCTGCAGCTGAAGCAGCAAAAAAGGTAATTTGGATCCGAAAATTCCTAATTGGATTAGGAGTAGTTCTGTTAGCAGTTGAGCCCGTTCCATTGTATTGTGACAATAACGGGGCTATAGCGCAGGCTAAGGAACCGCGGTCTAATCAATGATCCAAGCATGTTCTTCAACGTTTCCATCTGATTCGTGAGATCATACATCGTGGCGATGTGAAGATCGAGAAGGTCGCATCAGAGGACAACATTGCAGATCCGCTGACGAAAGCTATTCCTCAGCAAAAGTTTGAGCGACATGTACATAGTTCAGGTATTAGATGCTTGAGTGACTGGCTATAGGCCAAGTGGGAGATTGTTAGACAATTATGACCCATAGCGTCACTATTTGTAAAAGACATTGTGGTTTTTGTACAAATTAATTATGTAGTAATGAAATTGCATTTTATCATTTTGTAATTTGATTACTTGAATAAATAAATGATAAAAGTCCTTATGATTAGTTCCAGATTATAAGATATGAGACAGTATCAATCCATAAAGGTTTAATCATTAAATATCCCTATCGTAGTATTATCGAGACTAGACATCGATAATACGGAATAAACTAGTATTGCACTTGTGTGTGTTATGGAAGCGTAACGGCATAGTTCTCATATATTTAAGTATTGGATACTTATGCAAGTGTGATAGAAGGTTGTGTTTACCGATGGTACGGAAACAACTTCGCTTTGGATAGACCCCGCGGAATCCCATTGGTAGTATGAATATGTGTCTATAGGAATCCGCATCAGGGTAGGTGTATTTGATCTTAACCTCAGACTTGCATGGCTAGTACTTGCGACAATCAATACGCTTTGGTTTTGGTCGTCCAGGACTTTAACAGGTTCTGTGTACGCCTCTTCTGGGTTTATTGAGAATCGTAGTGTATTGGGTGTGATGTCAAGATGGAAGTATCACTTCAGTCATATGGAGATGATGATCATGCAGAGATATAGAACTGGTACTCTAAATTGGTTGCAACCATCGGGATAATATGACTTGGTCATGATTATCCGATTAAAGAGACTAGTTGCTTGTAATCCGATATATGCTTCGTATGAGGCAGACACTATTCCAGCCCCGGCCTTGTATGTGACATCTGATATTGGATCGCTATACGCAATACTACGTATACTACGCATGACAAAGATCGTATATTCCATTAAGAATATTTCTGGAGAGTTGGGTAGGCACGGGGCTTTGCTAGAAGCCAACCATGTCTCATAAATCGGTAAAAAACATAGTACGATGTACATACGTGTTCGGATAGTCCGACGGCCGGATTTACTGCCAACATATCCAGGATCTCTTGGGTCGCTTCCCGAAGATTCACCGATGATGTATGATTCGAACTTAATTAATCTTGGATTAATAGCGGATATATTTTATTGGGATAGAATACTATTGAAGAGAGAGAAACGATTAATTTGGAATTAATCGATAAATAATATATTCGATATATTAAACGAAATTAGATTTCGACGCGGAATTAAAATTAGATTATAATTCGTGCATACGAATTAATTTAGAATTAATTCGCTAGCGACGTGAATAGTAAATTTGATTTAATTACGACGCAACAGAAAATTCGTTAATTCAGAATTAACGAAACCGAGCCCGGGATGTGTTTACGAGGCCACTCCAATTTTGAATCAAGTGCGGCCACAAGTCACATCACTCGTCACATTGCTCGTCACATCACATGTCACTTTAGTGATGGATTTCATTTCACCTTTTTGGTGAGTGACAACTAGTCACTATTCATGATGTTGGTTGTTGAGAGCCTTTAATGCATTTTTGGCTCCAAAATTTGGTTTGACTTTTTGAAAGCCATATACCAAACTTTGGTAACACTTTAGGCATTACTTGTTTTTGGAAAACAAAATCAAACACAAGAAAATACTCTCTCTCTCTCCCAATGTCACATTGTCGTGAGTCATCTTCAAGAACAAGAAAATTGTTTTCTTTTCTTTACTTGCTAGCACACTTCGAGAATCAATACTAGGTGACAGGGAAACCATCTCAAGAGCTTGGAATCCTTACAAAGCTTGGAGCTTGTTCATCATCAATAAAGGACCTCCTTGGCCGAGACTTCAAATGATTATCAAGGGAGGAAATTGTGTCTTCAACACATCTCAAAATCCATTCAATGTAAGTGTGTTTCCGCCTCACTTCTTTGAGTATTCATTCTTTTCATTGCTTAAATATGATATTGGGACTATAGTAGAAACCAACAACAAGTCACTAATATCTGCGTCTTTTGTGGAACTAGCTCTGGAACTAAGCCAGAATTTGTTAAAGCTGTAAAAGAATTGAGTATAGTTATGACAGAAAGAAACATGCACTTAGTATATGGCGGTGGAAATCTTAGATTGATGAGATGTGTTTCAAAGGCTGTGCAAGGATGTGGCAGTCAAGTTTTAGGGATCATTCCAAAGCCTTTGGCAGACGAAAACCTCATCGGAAAATCAAATGGAGAAGAATGCACCGTCTCAGGTATGTCTGAAAGACTTACTGAAATGATTAATCAACAATTATTACTTTACCAGGTGGGCTAGGCACGTTGGATGAAATCTTCACAATTGCATTATTGGCGAACTTGAACATTCACCAAAACCCCATTGGACTACTTAATGTTGATCATTTTTTCGATTTTCTTCTAGTATTTCTTGAGAATGCCAAAATACTTGGGTTCATTTCGAAATCGGTAAAAGATATCGTCCTAATTGTAAGAATAACTGATGAATTAATTGACCAACTCTTAACTTATGAACCAAAAATCGACCCCATGCTTTCCAAGTTGAACTGGTCTGATAAGGATCGTGGCAAAAAGTGTAGAGTGGACTTGAATCTCAATCTGTAATTTTTTACTTTTCTTTCACTTAGTCGTAGATTCAATTTTCAATTCCACACTAACCATGCAATATCTTCTAAACTTTACTTCTTCTTTTTCAGACATTAAGGACAATGTCTCAAATGATTGGGGGATGAGATAGTTGACTAGAGAGTTTTCATTTTTATGTTTCTTTGCGGTGTTTGTTGTTTAAAAAAATCATTTGTTTGTGGTGTTATTTTATGTAAAAAAAACAAATTTTTTTTTTATTATGTTGTTTATGCTTTGTTGTTATTTTGTGTGTAAAAAAATATATTTTTTTTTGATTTTTTTTTGTGTTTTAAAATCAATATTGCACACAAGCTAATAATAAATTTTTGACTAACCAAGTGGAATTTTTGTTCGGAGATAGCAGTGTAATGAGTTTTCACTCCTGAGACATATCTCAATTTAATTCGTAACAAGTTTTATTCATTTCTTTCCTTTTGAATCATTTAAATTTGTGAATTCTTCATAATATTGATTAAATTTAATCTTCATATACTCATTTGATAGGTATTATCAACACACACGGTAACATATGAACATGGGTTGTAAGTGAAAATTTTATAATATTCAGTTCTCTTGTTTGTTGGATGTAGCACATAAAGGTAGTGAAATTTGTGTTTTTATTCAAAAAAAAAACTAACCAAGCTTTTACTTAGTAATCGGACATCTTACCTCAACAAACAGTGATTTTTCGCGTAAAACGGTAGAGTTTGAGTTATTTTTAAAAAATAATATTAATAATAATTAAGCTTTTACTTAGTAACCAGACATCTTGTCTCAGCAAGCAGTGATTGTTCACGTAAAACGGTAGAGCTTAAGTTTGTAAAAAAAATATGTGAATAAGTTCGATTTTGTAGCCTCTCTAACTCGAGCAATTAAGTCAGTAGGAGTGTTTTAACACTTAGTGCCCTAAGGCCATCTGGTCTGGGAGTCGTTGGCCCAAAGCTCGTTACATGGGTTAAAGAGAAAGTTTAAGGAAAACATACACTTCTTCTTTTTAACATCTGAGATCCGAGTAATTAAGTCCGTAGGAGTGTCTTAACACCTAGTGCCCTAAAACCAATTGGTTTGGGAATCACTGTCCCAAAACTCGTTACAAGGATTGCAGATGTATTATTAAAAAAACTATTTTTGTATTTATAAATAAACTTCCATTGCTAAAAGGTGTGAACTCTAATATAATTTTAGGACAAAAATATTACTCTCTTTTCAATAAGACTTGTGAATATTGTAGGGACAATGAATTGATTGATACCTTATTTTATGTGTGTATGGAGAAGGGTAAAAAGTACAAGAGAATTTACTTATTTGATAATTTAGAAGGAAAGAAAACAATTATTGACTTGGATAAGATTTTTTTTTTAAGTTTCCACTTAAATTATTAGGGACTAGTAATAAGCTGATTGGGGGTGTGATGAACATTAAAAAGTGTACACTTAATAAAAGAGAAACAAATCATTTTCACTTATAATTTCATTAATCCCCTTAATTTAGCACATTTGTAAAATAATAATTAAATTTATGTTTTCTATATTTTATTGGGATTTTTTATTTTTTATGTAGGTAAAATAATACATTGGTTGTATAACTAGAAAAATGGACGTGACATTTGGATTTTGGAAGCCGGAAACTTGAAAGGGCGTTCTAACAGTGTACAATTTCGGAAATTCTAGCTTTGCACAATTTTTGTAATTTGGCCATAACGTTTTACTCCATTATCGGATTGAGGCGATTCCAGTTCCAGATGAAAGAAGACTCAAATATCTATAATTTTTCTGTTTACAAGAATTACCAATTCTGAGATTTTTCAAGGTCGAAATTGGTGAAGACGTCAATGTGTGTTGCATGTCATTTTAATTAATAGAAAATAAAGTAAAAAAAATAAATAAATAAAAGTTGAAATGTCATAATCCACTTTAGGTGGATTGTGATCATGTTTGCAAAATTATCAACAATAAAAAATACAAAAAAGTCAAAAAATAAAAAAGTAAAAGAATAAATTAGTAAAAATTTGTTGTTTGTATTTGATTTGGAAAGTTGTAATTAGTAATTGAGAGATGAATAATTCTACTATAAATAGAGGTGTTCACCTCTTATTTTTCTTCATGCTTTCTTTCAAAGTTCTCTTGTAGAATTTGGGAGAGAGTATCTTGTGTGTTTTATTTTTTTTTTAAGCTTTCTTATAATTTCTTTTTCTTTCGATAATAAAATTATGCATGTTTTTCTTCAAATCATGAGTAGCTAATTTCATCCTGCTGGGGTAAAGAGTGAATCTCTTAATATGAGAATATAAATTAATATTATTTATATTATAATATATAAATTGTAATATGAATAAGTAATTTAAATTTAGATTAATTATTGATAAACTTTTCTACCGCTTATATGCCTGTTTGTTTTGGCATAATTGAGTACCTAACTGGACTTATTATAGACAAATATTATCACCGCCTTTATGGCTGGTTTTATATGTTTTGACATAATTAATTCTTGTAGTAAATTAACTGGGTAATAATAACAATTTGTATATTATAAAAAGTAAGATTTCTCTATATTTGAAATATTAAGAGTAGATCTCCTAACCCCAGCATTTTAATCTATTATTGTAGTTCAATTTAAAATTTTCCACCATTTCAAACAAATCAAATATTTTTATTTCACTCGAATTGTTATTTTGTTTTACTAAATTTATTCTCTATGGATCAACCCCGGACTTACCAGGTTATTTTATTACTTCCACACTCTTATACTTGAGAGTAAAGAACCACTTTTTAAGCGTGTCACGTCTCAAGAGTCAGTGATATATCATCTAAAGACTCATTATTCAAGCAATCTCTAATGAATTGAATTTTATCTTCGCGATTGTCAGACACCATTCCTAAAGAACGACTACGAGTGTTACTCATCCAGAGTGCACATTTATAAGAAACACCTAATTGTTTAGCTCTTTGTTTCAGAGCATGTTGGGATTGGTGCTCAAAGCGCCAATATCTTTTGTATTTCCCTGTAAATACTTTTGTAGACATTTCATTATTGAACAAAATAAGTAGTTTCTATAATATAATATCTTTTTATATATGGTAAAGATGTAATTGACCTTAGAATGATTAGTTATGATACAACTGTAAAAGCGTCGCAACTGACATTGAGTTGTATCATAAAAATATCATTTCTTTAACAGTTATTGGTCAAGGTTTACATTACTTAGTCAGTAAGTAAACCCGCTGAGTCTCGGAGACTCGTATAGTCATGTATGTGTTTATGTCGGATAAACATTGATTGACTTACTGAAGATTCTTAATGGATGGTACACCAACGTCAATAAGAATCTTCTCGGGTTGAGTAGCATAGTGATTCTTTGAATTGAGATACCATTGTAGATATATGAGATATCCTCCACACTTTGATGGCAGTAACGTCACGAACCTATTTAGGCCAGACCTCCGCCTTTTCGTTCGGTGTGGACTGATCCTCAGGATATCCTCTATGTGTCAAAATAGAATCCGTCAGCTCTGTTTACAGAGCATAAGTATTCAAAATGGAATTAGCAATCTGTTAAATCCATGGGCCCGTAGTACACTGTAGAAATGAATTCTAAGTGTTATTAAGAGATTGCTAATAGAAACATCAACGTGATTATATCTATAGAGATTTGACATTTATATATATATCTGGAATAATCAGGATACCCGTGTCAGAGGGATTATACGCATGCAATGACCTCGACTTGAATGGTTCAACGAGTTTTTCTGTGATCGTCATAATTTACGGATGGGTAAATTATTGACACAAAATTGGATGTCGTGACGGATATGCATGGATCTAGAGAGTCTCACTAATGAAATATACTTGTAGAGCACTAGGGAAACTTTTATTATAATATTGATTATTTATAAATCGTTTAACGGTTAAACGAAAGATACATGTATAAGGGGCTTTTCAGTCATTTCCTAATTAATGTGTATTTGTATTTAATATATGATTTTATTAAATACACATTAATTAATTGTCAAATTATGATATTTGTCATATATCATTAATATATGTATTTGAATTATTTAAAGTAAATATAATACATATATTTAGATATTTATATTTAAGTAATTATTTAATTGTTAAATAATTAAAGTAATTAAAATATAAAATATCTAAGTTGATATTTATATAAGGGAATGATTAAGTGTAAAATTTTGACTTTTTTATATTTAAAGAAATAGTTATCGAATTGAATTTTGCTACTTTAATAAGATTAAAAATGCAAAAATATCTATTTCTTTTATTACCTAATTTTGGGCCAAGCACCCTAAGTATATAAGGTTTCAATTTTCATTTGCTTCACACTTTAGGTGAAGCCTTCAAATATTACAAAAAGATAGTTGAGAGAAAAAAAATGAAGCTTTAAGAAGAAAAGTGAAGAAAACTTCAAGATTTGTAAGTTTTTTCTACTTTCCTCCAAATAGAAAAATATTTATATGGTTATTATCTACAACATGTGATGCTTGGAAATTTTTTCTACTCTCTTAGTTTTGTAATAAGTGTGTTGAATGCTTATATGAAAGATATTTGCATGTATGTAATTAAAGTAAGCTTGTAAATGGTGTATAAGCTTTCTTTTAATCATTTGATGATCTTGTTGTCATTCTAGAGTTGTTGGGCCACTCATTGATGAACTATAATTATTCTGGAGTTGTTTCAAAGTTTGTTTGGTGTTTTATAGATTAGATTAAATTATTGGATTGTATTAATTTTGTTAATTTGATTAATTTGAGAAATTAGGTTTTTAACCTAAACCAAAATTGAGGCTTTTTATATATGTATTGTATTTTGATGTATATAAGATATACAAATCATTTTTGAATTGATTAGAAATCATCTAAGCTAGTTTTGATAAATTTGGACCAAAATGATCAAAGTTCAAAATAATGGGGGCTCATGGTAATTTCAAGAAAATTATTGATTTCGGTTATGAGCTGTATTTCAATGTATATGACATATATAAATCATTTTGGTAGTGATTGAAAATCACTTAAATTTGTATTTGAAAAATTAGGATTAAAATGATCAAAATACAAACCTTTGGGGTCTCACGGTAATCAAGAAATTTTTTTTGAGTATTGAGTACTTAGAATAAATCATTTTATTTTAATTACCCAAAAAAATTATTGAAATCGGAAAAATTTTATTTTTCGCATTCCGCTGCGTTACCCGGTAATATCCCTAAAAACCCAATACAAAATGGTATCAGAGAGAGTCTGATTCTGAACCCATAATATGAATAGCCCTTTAAATTTGATATTTAATCTAATCTTTACTTAATGGATACATGTATTTATTGAATTTGATTAAATAAACTGAATAACATCTTTTACGGAAAATCCCTATTTAAAATAAGATTTTATAATTAATATGTATTTGATGCATGTTTCTTGGTCCGTCTTGTTAATACGGCTGATAGAAAAATATTCTACGACTATATCCATAACGTGCCAAAGCAGTGAGGATATAGCTAGTATGAATTTATTTGTACCGGATAAATATATGATATTAGGTAAATTAAAACGAAAGTGGAATCATGAAAGTGCCAAAGCTGTCAGGGTTACGTAAATATCTTGATTTATCATTGACAAGTTTAACCTTGATACACCTCCTTGTGAAAGTGTCAAAGCTGTTACAACAAGAAAAGATCAGGACCGGGACCAAGAAGTCACTTGTGAGTGATTGACAATGAGTTGTCTACCTAATGAATATACATAGGCGAGAACGTGCCAAAGCTGTGAGCTAAAATATATTCATGGGGTCCATCTTTCACAATTGTATTTGATTTGATTATTAAATATTTTATTTTCTATTCGGGGATTACAGTTTTGCATGAAATAGTATGAGATGTATTTTTTTAGATTAAAAATCCATGATCTATTTAATGCTTATGATATTATAAGAAACTATTTATGTTACTAACCATTTTTTGCTATCTATGTGATAGATTTACGATGGCGGCTTCTTCAAACAACTCATTTGCTCGTATGCTTGATACGAATAAGCTCAAAGATGCTGGAAACTTTGCTGACTGGGATATGGATTTGAGGATTGCCCTCAGATGTAAGAAAATCGAATATGTATTATAGGGTCATTTGCCCCTTTCTGTATCTGAGTATGCGGCATCGAAAGAACTTGAGACTTTCCGGAGATGGAAAGATGATGATTTAAGAGTTAAATCATACATACTCAGTTCATTGGCTTCAGAACCCAAGCCACCTGGCAAAGCAATAAAAGCATCAGCACGGTTAATTATTTCTACCAGTCGTTCAGACATACCTGACACAATTAATTCCTCTCCGTTTGATGGTCCTATAAGATTCGCCCCTGCCAAAGGTTATGGGATGATTCCCAAGACTTGACTGCTTCCTTCTTGTAACATCCTTTGAAACGATCCATATTAGTCCAAGATTGCCACCGCCATATACTAGGTGCAAATTCCTTTCAGCTAAGACTCGACCCAATTCATGTGCTGCCGCTACATATTGTGGCTTAGTACCAACACTAGTACCACAAAAGACACAGATATTTACAACTCGTCTTCTTGAAGTGGCTTCCATTTTTATCTGGTTCACATATCCACTGGAATACGTCTCAAGAGTCTTATAAATGTCATTCAAAGACTCCTTACTCAAGCCATCCCTAATGAATTTAATTTTATCTTCATGGTTATCAGACACCATTCCTAAGAATGACAACGAGTATTACATGTCATGCGAGCACATTTATAGCAAACAGTCATTCTTTTAGCTCTTCTCTTTTTAGCATTGGTGCTTCTTCCTAAACTAGGCAGATGTAAAACAAAAGAGTTAGAGGACTCACCTGTCAATCGAACTCGTGCTTCAATAATCCAACGAATGTCATTAGGAATACCTTTGATCATCAGTAGTCTCATCATTTCCAAGCGAACTTTGTAGACTTTCATAAGAGAGTTTTGAGGGAGAGAAGGAAATTACTTGCGAAGATTTGCGAGAACGTCTTCCATCGTGAAATGACTTTACCTGTAAAAATTAAACACACAAAAATTAAACACACCAAATCACAATATATACAAAAATTGCATGAGTTACCTCTCAGCTAGTGCTAAGTTTAAAGTCGTCAGCTGGACATGACTGCCCGAATGTTAGGCTGGATCTGAAAGTGTGACACTTTGTTTTTGTCGCTCAAATGATTCTCCCCATTAGTGCTTGACACGCTGCTTATTAACCTTGAATGTTTCGTTGGTGTTGGAATCAAGTAACTCAACAGCTCTATATGGTAAAACCTGAGTAATCACAAATGAACCTGACCACATTGATTTCAACTTTCCAGGGAAAAGTTTCAACCTTGAATGGTATAACAACACCTGCTGCCTTGGTTCCAGTTGTCTGCGCACTATTTTTTGATCATGCCATTTCTTGGTCTTTTCTTTGTATAATCTAGCATTCTCATAAGTCTGTAGGGGAAATTCCTCCAATTCGTTGAGTTAGTGGAACTGTTTCTCTTCTGTTGCTTGTAGTGCAAGATTAGGCTTTTTCAGTGTGCAGTACACTTTATCTTCAGGCTCTTAAGAAAATTGACATGATTTAAGTTTGTCAGTAGAACTTTGCATTGCATTGGAATTCTGGATGGTACTATGTATCACATCAAGTCTTAAACATTCCTCATTCTTTCCGTCATCCGGGAAATTCATGGCTTTGAAAACATTGAATGTTACTTCTTAGTCATGTACCCTCATGGTAGTTCTCCTTTTTGTACATCAATAATGGTTCATTTTGTAGCCAAGAATGGTCTCCCGATGATGATGGCCACGTCTTCATCTTCCTCCATATCAAGGACAATAAAATCTGCTGGGAAAATAAATTTGTCAACCTTGACCAGCACATCCTCAACTACACCTCTCGGAAATATGAACGTTCTATCAGCAAGTTGCAGAGAGACTGAGGTGGGCATTGTTTCTCCAATCTGCAGTTTCCTGAAAATAGAAAAGGCATCAAGTTAACACTTGTACCTAGATCACACAAAGCCTTACCGAAGTCATGTTCTCTAATGGTGCATGGGACAGTGAAACTGCCGGGATCTTTCAACTTTGGGGGAAGTTTCCTCTGAATGATGGCGCTGCATTCTTCTGATAATGCTACTGTCTCGTAATCTCCCAATCTCCGCTTTCGTGAAAGAATGTCTTTCATGAATTTGACATAGCTGGGCATTTGTTCCAACGCTTCTGCAAATGGAATATTGATATGCAGTTTTTTGAGGATCTCCAATAACCGAGAAAATTGCTTGTCTAGTTTATTTTTCTGGAGACGCTGTGGAAAAGGTGAGGGAGAGTGATTCTTTCTTGATCTTTTTCCTTTGCCTATTTTTCCTCCATCTGTGGAACTGCTTCGCTGCTTTTTTTTAGAACTTCTTTAATGGATGCCTTAATTCCAACGTCTATGTTGATTTCTATACTGCTTTTTAAAATGATGGCATGACATTGCTCATTCCTCATGTTCCTTGGATTTGGTTCTGTGATGTGGGAAGATTTCCTAGCGGTCTGTAACTCTGAGCATTGGTCAGTTGTCCAATTTGATTTTCCAGTGCTTTAATAGATTCAGATTAGCTTTAAATCATAGCATCGTATTTTTTTAACTGGGCCAACACTTCCGCTGTACTTGGTTCTTTTTCATGCTCCTGGCTTTGCTGTTGGAATCCTGGGTGTGGATTGTTCCTTTGTCCTGAATTGTTGCTCCATGCGAAATTGAGATGATTCCTCCACCCTGGGTTGTAGGTATTAGAATATGGATTGTTCCCCTATATGTTGAAATTGTTGACGTAATTCACTGTTTCTTTATGTTGGTTTGTCTCTGGTGCTCCTCCATATGGTGAACTTGTGGATCCAATATTGCCTTGCATGCTAAGAGTTTCCATGAATTTGCATCTCTGATCTAGCTTTGCATTCACTGTTGTGTTGGCTCCAACTTCATAAATTCCAGCAATTCTTTGGATCATGCTCCTTTCTATTGGCCACAATGAATTGTTGTTGGCCATTTCTTCAATTAAGTCCCAGGCCTGATCTTCTCATTTCTCCATTATGGCTCCTCCAGCAGCAGCATCAATTATGGTCCTCATTATTCTAGAAAGTCTATTATAAAAGGTTTGGACTTGTAGACACTTTGCAATCTCATGGTGATGACATTTTTTTAGTAAATCTTTGTACCTTCCCAAGCTTCACAGAGGGATTCTGAGTCATGTTGCACAAAGGATGTGATATCATTCCTCATATATGCGGTTCTGGCTGTTGGAAAGTACTTTGCAAGGAATTTGGTGGCTAGAATGTTCCAAGTTGTGATGGAACCTGCTGGTAATGAATGTAGCCAAGCTTTAGCTCTGTCTTTTAAGGAATATGGAAAAACTCGCAGTCTCATAGATTTTTCAGCCGCTCGGTTGTAATTGAAAGTGCCGTAAACTTCCGGGAAGTTGTTGATGTGGGCATTAGGATCTTCAGTTGCGTTCCCCCCAAACTGTACTGACTGCTGAATCATCTGAATGAATGTTTTGATGTCACACGCATTTGCTAGAAAGAAGGAAGTACAATATAGGAAATGAAGCCGTCAACCACCAGAATGGTTCCCTCTCGAATGGGAATTGGTGGTGCAACCTCCAAAGGTTCAGGTTGTTGGATTCTCTAAGTCCCATAGATCAATTATCAAGCATGAAACAAGTGAATACGCAAAGGAGAATGGCAGAATCATACTCACAACGAACGGATTGGATGCTACGAAGGACAACAAAATTCGATTTCTGCTCTCCTCGGAGTCTCGGCAGTGAGCTGCAACAAGTGTCTCCATTTTCGGCTTTGGTCCTCTATGAAATCTTCAAGCTCCAAGCTTCCAAAATGGATTGCAAGCTCACGAAATCACTGCCCTATCACCTTGGTATGTCTCCTAGAGTGTGCTAGCACCTTGATGATTTCCCATAAATCATCCAAAGCTTCTCCTTAGCTCTCGGTTTGCATAAAACATAAGGAAGAAGAAGGTCCAAGACCGTGTTAGAGAGAGGAGCATTTTGGCTCAAAAATCATGAAAAGAGAGAGAGAGAGATGGATGTTGTGTATATCCCTTTTTAATTTCCAAAATTAATTAAGCATATACCAAATTTCAATTTTCTAAAAGTCAAAGGTACAAGCCTTTTAACTTTCCAACCACCTCCATCACTATTCACATCAACTCACATCACTCAATCAAGTGACAACTTGTCACATCACTCAAAGTGACATTTGATTTGACGCTTGATGTGACTAATGATTTGACGCTTGATTTGACTTGCGTGCCGCACTCGAATTCAAAATGTGAATGCGCTCGCAAACAATCCCGGGCTTAAGTTCGCTAATTCCAAATTAATGAATTTTCCGTTGCGACGTAATTAAATGATTATGCCTAGCGAAATCACTATTCACGTCGCTAACGAATTAATTCTAAATTAATTCGTTCGCCCGAATTAAAATCTAATTTCAATTCCATGTCGAAATCCAATTTCGTTTAATATATCGAATATATTAATTTGTCGATTAATTCCAAATTAATCGTTATCTCTCTTTAAATGATATTTTTTCCCAGATAAAATATCTCCGCAATTAATCCCAGATTAATTTTCTCTCTCATCAAATTAATCCCAGATTAATAAAAGTGCGAGTCATACGTCATCGGTGAATCTTCGAGAAGCGACCTATGAGATCCCCGGATATGGTGGCAGTAAATTCGGTCGTCGGACTATCCGAACACGTACGTACCAAGTACTACGTTTTACCGATTTACAAGACAAGGTTGGCTTCTAGCAAAGCACCATGCCTACCCAATTCTTCAGAAACATGCTTACAGGAATAAGGGATCTATATCAGGAGTAGTATACATGGTATTGTGTATGTCGATCCGATATCAGATGATCATGTGCTAGGCCTGAGGCTGGAATTGTGTCTGCCCCGTACGAAGCACATGTCGGATATCTGGTAACTAGTCTCTATAATCGGATAAACATGACCTTGTCATTTTATCCCGATGACTGCAGTACTTTAGAGTACTAGTACCATATCCTACGTGACCATCATCTCCATATGACTGAAATGATACTTCCGTCTTGACATCACACCCAACACACTACGATTCTCGATATACCCAAAAGAGGCGTACATAGAAACCGGTTAAAGCTCTAGACGACCAAAACCAAAGTATATTGATTGTCGCAAGTATTAGCGGTGCAAGTCTCAGGTTAAGACCAAATACACCTACCCTGATTTCGGACTTCCATAGACACATAGTCATATTATCAATGGAATTCCGATGGGGTCTATCCAGAGCGAAGCTGTTTCCCTTACCATCGGTAAAACCCAACCTCCTATTACACTTTCATGAGTATCATATAACCAAATATATGAGAACTATGTCGTTATGCCCTCACAACACGCACAAGTGTAATACTAGTCTTTTACGTATTTATCGATGTCCAATCTCGATAATACTCTGACTATGGATATTTAATGATTTATCCTTCTTGGACTGATACTGTCTCATATCATTCTTAATCCAGGAACAAATCATAAGGACCTCCTATCATTTATATATCTTGGTGATCTAATCACAAAGGATAAGAGTGTAATCTCCTTTGTCACATAGTTAATTTGTACAACAACACCATGATCTGTACAAATAGTGACGCTATGGGTCATAATTGTCCAACAATCTCCCACTTGGCCTATAGCCAGTCACTCGAGTGTCTGACACCCGAAATATGTACGGTTGGCTCAAACTGCTGAGAAAGTGCTTTCGTAATTGTATTATTATCATCTGATGCGATTTATTCGATCATCACATCGCCACGATGTATAATCCGAACGAATCAGATGAATATCGAAGTAAGTATCTGGATCGTTGATGAGACCATTAATTCTTTAGCCTGTACTGACGCATAGCTCAACTACTAACAGAATTATATCTAATCTAATTAGATTTGTTATAGACCCGAATGGCTTCTATTGCCGCCTCAACTGCAGCAATAACCCGCATTTGTTGTTTATACGGTAACAGTATCTTGCTTGGAAGATTTCCAACTCACTATTCCATTATTCAAACTGTATAGTACCGTTTGCGACTTATAGTCGTCTTTATCGGTTTGGAAACTTGCTACAGTGATCCCAGTCACTTCAAGTTCTCCATCTCCATAGTTTAAGGCAGCATCTTTAGTTCTCTAAGATATTAACGGATGTTCTTAACATCAATCCAGTGACTATCACTTGGATTGGCCTGTTTGTGAATCCATATGCTCAAAGCGTATGAGACACCAGGTCGCGTACATTTTTCAATGTACGGTTTCTCGGAGAGTTTTTCATGAAAGCCAAGATTTCACCGATAGTTATTATGGGAATATTATTTCCAAGAAATGACGTATTATCATTATTTATAGGACATCGATTGTCAGTGCGCTCCCACTAACCCTCATATATACACAAGAATCATTTCCGTTTTGAATTAAATCATAAACCATTATGATTACATCAAAACGACAATTCTAAGAACCTATGCTTGCTACAATCCAATCATGGATCGAATTACCCGTAAACCTTGGGAGAAACAACCTTTATTCTAGGAATAAAGATCTACTGGGATATATTTAAAGTTGTTAACACTCTCTGAGAACTCGTACATTGAAAAATGTACGTGACCTGATGTCTCATACGCTTTGAGCATATGGAGTCACAAACAGGTCAATCGAAGTGATAGTCACTGGATTGATATTAAGAACATCCGTTAGTATCTTAGAGAACTAAGGATGATGTCTTAAACTATGGAGAAGGAGAACTTGAAGTGACTGGGATCACTGCTGTAAGTTTCCTAACCGATAAAAAACAATGGTACTATATAGTTTGAATAACGGAATAGTGAGTTGGAAATCTTCCAAGTAAGATACTGTTACCGAATAAACAACAAATGTGGGTTATTGTTGTGGCTGAGGCAGCAATAGAAGCCATTTGGGTCGATGATAAATCTAATTAGATTAGATATAGTTCTGTTAGCAGCTGAGCTAGGCTTCAGCACAAGCTAAAGAATTAATGGTCTCATCAACGATCCATATATATACTTCGAGTATTCATCTGATTCGTTCGGATCATACATCGTGGCGATGTGATGATCGAATAAATCACATCAGACGATAATCACGCAAATCCACTGAAGAGAGCCTTTCCTCAGCAGTTTGAGCAAACCGTACAAAGTTTGGGTGTATGACACTCGAGTGACTGGCTATAGGCCATGTGGGAGATTGTTGGACAATTATGACCTATAGCGTCACTATTTGTACAGATCATGGTGTTGTTGTACAAATTAACTATATGACAAGGAGATTGCACTCTTATCATTTGTGATTAGATCACCTAGATGTATAAATGATATGAGGTCCTTATGATTAGTTCTTGGATTGAGATGATATGAGACAGTATCAGTCCTCGAAGGATTAATCATTAAATATCCCTAGTCAGAGTATTATCGAGATTGGACATCGATAATGCGTAAGAGACTAGTATTACATTTGTGCGTGTTGTGAGGGCACAATAGCATAGTTCTCATATATTTGGGTATTGGATACTCATGCAAGTGTAATACGAGGTTGTGTTTTACCGATGGTATGGAAAACAGCTTCGCTCTGGTTAGACCCCTCGGAATTCCATTGGTAGTATGACTATGTGTCTATGGAAGTCCGAAATCAGGGTAGGTGTATTTGGTCTTAACCTGAGACTTGCACCGCTAATACTTGCGACAATCAATATGCTTTGGTTTTGATCGTCAAGGGCTTTAACCGGTTCTCTGTACACCTCTGCTGGGTATATTGAGAATTGTAGTGTATTGGGTGTGATGTCAAGACGGAAGTATCACTCCAGTCATAGTGGAGATATGTCACGTAGGATACGGAACTAGTACTCTTAAGTACAGCAGTCATCGGGATGATATGACTAGGTCATGTTCATCCGATTATAGAGACTAGTTACCAGACATCCGACATGTGCTTCGTACGGGGCAGACATAATTCCAGCCCCAGGCCTAGCACGTGACATCCGATACTGGATCACAATACAAAATACTACATATACTGAAGGGGTTTTTAGGGGTTAAATCCGGTAACGCAGCGGAAACGGTGGAAAAACAAATTTTTCCGATTTCAATACTTTTTCTTGGATTAATTAAATAAAAATATTTATTTAATTATCCAATAATCAAATTATGAAATAAAATTCAATAAATCATATTTAAGTGAATTTACCGAATTGCCCTTACACTTGGTATTTTGTCCATTTTAGTCCAAAATTGATCAAATCAATTTTGAATGATTCTAAATCATTTCTAAGATGAAATTAGCATGTTCAAAACATTAAAACACCAAAAGCAACAAAATCCCCAATTTTCTCTCATTTGGCCGAATGCACCATTAGAGTGCCAAATGGTGCACTTTGTGATTTCATGCTTCAAAACACATCAAGATGTAATCCAATCAACATGAAACTTTATACGCATCATATACACATCCTTATACACCACATAAATGAAAAGGCCCAAATTTGGACAAGGTCTTAAACCCTAATTTTTCAATTTCTTCAAATTCGACAAATTAGACCAAATTGGTTAAATCAATTAGTTCAATCATGTTTCTTTCATCCAACGAAAGTATCAACACAATGAAACAACTCAAGATTAAATCTAGGTCATTTAAGAGTGGGTCAAAAACTCTAGATTAGCAACAAAGTTTCCAAAACCTTAAAAGAATACTTATAACTACACTAGTCACAAGCTTCCACCATTATACATGCTCAAGACTTTCACCAAACTTCCATTCACCAAAAACACAAAGAATAAAGAAAATAATAACTTAAGAACATCACAAGATGTAGCCTAGATCCTAAGGAACATTTTCCTTTCTAATAGTAAGTTGAGAAAACTTACTAAATCCAAGCTTTTTCTTTGTTTTTCATTTTCTTCTTCTCTAGCTTCTCTTGTTTCTTTTAATGGATTTTTTTGTAAAAGTGTATTAGGTTAGAAAGTGAAATGAAAATGAAAACAATATATACTTGTTACATATTAGCCTTGGCCGAATTTGGCAAAGCAAATACAACAAAAATTAATTTCAATTTCATTTGCAATTTCAATTTAATCAACTTGATAAAATATCTAAAACACTTTAAAGATATTTTAATTAAGTCAACAAAGGCAACTTAATCATTTAATCCAAATATTCAAATGTTAAGATATTTATATTTTAATTAATTTAATCATTTAACAATTAAATAATTAATTAATTAATTAAATACAAATATATTAAATATATGTATTATATTTACATTAAATATCAAATACATATATTCATTTAGGATATTAGTCAAATATCTCAATTTGACTATTAATTAATGTGTATTTAAATTAATCAAGTATTAAATGTAAATACACAATAATTAAGCAAATGACTATCAGGTCCCTTTAGCATGTATTTTGCGTTTAACCTTTAAACGACTTTATAAATAATCAATATTATCTATAAATGTTGCTCTAGTGCTCTACGAGTATATTTCATTATTGAGACTCTCTAGATTCAGGTATATCCGTCACGAAATCCAATTTCGTGTCCATAATTTATCCACCCGTAAATTATGACGATCTCAGATAATCTCGCTGAATCATACAGGTCGAGGTCATGGCAAATGTATAATTCCTCCGTCACAGGTATCCGGATAAATCCCAGAGATATAGATGTAAACGTCAAATCTCTATAGGGATTATCCAGTCGACTATTCTATTAGAAATCTCAAAAAGAATGTTTAGAACTAGCTTCTAAAATTTACCATGGGCCCATGGTTTTATCTGATTGCTAATCATATGGACTACCTATGCTCTGATACACAGAACTGACGGATCCTATCTTGACACACCTAGGACACCCTGGGGATCTATCTACACCCAACGAATAGACGGAGGTCTGATCTAAATAGATCGGTGACGTGACTGCCATCTAAGTGTAGAAGATGTCTCATGTGACAACAATGGCATCTCAAGTATAAGAATCACAAGTGCTACTCAACCCGAGAAGATTCTTATTGACGTTGGTGTACCATCCATTAAGAATCTTCAGTGAGTCGTTCAGTGTTTATCCGCTATAAACACCCACATGTCTATTCTAGTCTCCAAGACTAATGGTTCATTGAGAAACCATTGGAATCATATATTCCAGTATACGACATGTACCGGTCTCAACGGGTTTACTATACTGACCAAGTAGTGTAAACCTTGACCATGAACTGTCTGAGAATGACAACGTCATGATACTCCTCAATGTCAATTCTGACGCTTTTGCAACAGTACCATGACTAATCAATCTAAGGTCATTACGTCTTTACCATAAAAAAAATACATTATATTATAGAAACTGCATATATTATTCATAATAATAATATTTTACAGAAGTATTCAAAAGAAATACAACCGGGAATTGGCGCTCTGAGCACCAACCCCAACATATACTACGCCTGACATAGATTGTATATTCGAGTAAGAATATTTCTGGAGAATGGGTAGGCACGGTGCTTTGCTAGAAGCCAACCATGTCTTGTAAATTTGTAAGCATGTGGTACGAGGTACACACTTAATCGGATAGTCCGATAACCGGATTTACTGCCAACATATCCAGAGGTCTCTTGGGTCGCTTCCCAAAGATTCACCGATGATAGTTGACTTAAACTAGAATTAATCTGGGATTAATTTAGAGAGAGAAAATTAATATGGGATTAATTGAGGCTTTATTTAATTTGGGATTAAATGTGTTCGGAAGAGAGAGAACGCGATTAATTTGGAATTAATCGGTAAAATAAATTTAATAGTTAAATTAGATTTTTCTATTTAATTTATTTGTATGGGCTAAAATTAATATATCAGATATATTAATATGAATTGGATTTTATTACGAAATTAAAGTCAGACTTTAATACGAACGAACGAATTAATTTAGAATTAATTCGTAAACGACGTTCGTAATATATTTGCGAGGCATCGTTATTTAATTAAATTAGATTTAATTATTTAGCGATGAAAGTTCGTTTAATCGGATTAAACGGATCCGAGCCGCGGCAAATGTTCGTAGAGACATTTGAATTTTGAATTCAAATGTGGGGCCCACTTCACATGTGGTAGTTGGCATTTATGCCAAGCCACCAACTTTCCAACTACCTTGGAATGGTTTTGGTGAAACCATTTACCCAACCACCTTGTTTAGGTGAAAATGGTAAATTGGTTTTACCAAAAGGCATCTCTCTCTCTCATTACACAACACTTGACTCACAAACAAACCCTAAGAACTCCTCCATGGGCGTGAGCTTCCTCTATCTCTTTACTTTGATTTTGTGGCAAAATCAACAAAGCTAGCACTTGTAGAAGTCTTCTAAGGGGATAGGGAAACCAAGTCAAAGCTTGGAATCAACACAAAGGTTGGATCTTGGAGTTTTTCATTCACAACTCAAAGCTTGGAATCAACACAAAGGTTGGATCTTGGAGATCTTCATTCAAAATTTTAAAAGCTCAAATCCATTCAATGTAAGTAATTCCGCAACTTATAATGAATTTATGAACACCTTTTCTTTCTTATTACATCCTTGGTATGTTCTAGAAACACCAACAACCTATTCCCCTCAATGTAAATGAGGTTTCTTTAGAAGTGTAGTGTAACGGGTAGAAGCAAATACTTGTGCTAGCGGGAGAGAGAAAGTGAGAGATTTGATCTAGGATGATTGTGTAAAGTATACATCCGCATATCATTATTATTTATTATACGCGCTTTATTATGTATTTAGAATGCATGTTTAAGGGTGTATGATGATGAGACTCTTAATAAAGATAATAAATTGGTTGCAAATTTGCACGCGAAAAACCCTCACAAAATATTAAGCGTTTTTCCTTCCATTGAGTGATTCTTACTCAAGATCCGAGACTGACATTGGCTTGTTGGCCAAAGTCAAGGCCTTTGTCCGTCGAGGATGTCTTTGAATCACGAGAGCTTTGTTCCATATCGGTGTCTTGTCCAAGTTGTGGTTTGTTGGCCAAAGTCAAGACCACTTCTTGTCCATCGACATTGATTACGAAGCTTTCCATGGTCAATGGGTCGCGCTTGACTGGAATCACTAAGTTTGTTGTGCCAAAGCCAAGGCTGAGTTGATTCAGAGGAAAAAAGGTTAGGTAATATATTGGATATATTGGCATATATAAGATATATGTTTCGGACTTGGATGTCCCCCTACTTGATCTAGGAATTGGATTGGATCCAATTGATCTTAGAGATCTACCTAGTTAATTATCATACAATTTATTGGCCAAAGTCAAGATTGTATGATATTTAACGGGATCCTAGCCCGCTAGGAAACACGGTTTCCCGAGTACTCGACAGAGGGTTAGAGGCTCGCCGAAAAATAGTGGGAGGCAAGAATTGAATTTTCAATATTCGCTTAATTACTTGCCATATGTGCTCAATCACAAATATCATTCGTCAAATAAATTAATGTTAGTTGGACTAATATTTAAATTGTTGTTTTAATAAATAGTTGGACTATATTCAAACAATTAAATTATAGTTGATTAAATAGTTGGACTATTGTAATTATTATAATAAATAGTACCTAAATCGTTGATTAAATAGTTGGACTATAAAATCAAGATATAATTGAAAGATTGACATTTAAAACATAATCCTAGGGAAAATGTGTTTAAATGGTTTAATTTTCAAATTGGGAATATATTTCAGGATAGCCTTGAAATCTAATAAGTTACTTTATTTGATAAAATAACATATTATGCCTAAGCCCGGAGTTAAGCAAATAGTAGAGCATAATCTTTGGAAGATTTATGTGATGATAACTTTAGTGCTTAATCCATTAAGCTTGTCGCAGTAGACTCCTTAATTTCTTTGTCAGAACTAAGGGTTAGATCCTTAAAGTATGATAATGAAATTGAAGGATCTTCATAAATCTATACTTAGATTTTAGAAGTACTAAATTGCAATTAATAACTCTTGGAGAGTAAATGACTATTCTTAAGGAGACAAAGTCAAAGTTTGCAATAAGGCAAGTAGCGCAAGGCACGCCTTACTTCGATATTCTAGAAACCCGAGGCTTGGCCAAAAGCTTTTGGAATGTGGAAAATGGGCAAAGGCAAAATCATTATAATCTTCTAGGAAGATAAATGACATATCCCAAAATGTCTGCTTAAATTGTGGCAAACGGGATCGCGAAAGCGTGACTGGCGTTTGGACAAAGCATACATGAAGGAATTGAAGACGAGCAAGGCTCTGACTTCAAATATGTTTGTCAAAATTATGTTCACTACTAGTATTGAAATTGGATTTTAAATACTTAGTGTGGTACATAAATATATACTGATGTTCAGAATCTGCTTTGAGCGGGATACTGACTTCCATAGAGATTTATCTGCGAATTGGAAACGGGACGGAAATCGTTGTTTCAACCGTAGATACCTATTTTAGGAACTACCCTCGGGTTTGTACCTAAATTTGGAAACTGTTATAATGTAACTAGTTTGACTAGAAACATTATCTCTATATCAGTGTTTAACCCGTTGCGGGCGAACCTTTATATTCTAGAACACTAAAGTGTTTTATTTTATAAAGATGATATTGAGATAAACACATTAGATGTGAATAACAGCATTTATATTTTGAATATAAATAAATCTCAAACATAAACATGAAAAAAGAATAGCTCAAACTAATTTGATCAAAAGAAACTAATTGTGGCATTGTTGTCTGAGACAAAATTAAACAAGACTCGTATATCCACACTTTCGAAGAGTGGGATGATTCCCAAAACGTGACTGCCTCCTTCATGTACGGCCTTTGAAACAATCCCCATTAGTCCAAGATTGCCTCCACCATATACTAAGTGCATATTCCTTGCAGCTAAGACTCGACCCAATTCATGTGCTGCTTCTACGTATTGTAGCTTTACACCAACACTAGTACCGCAAAACACACAGATGTTTTCAACTCGTCTTCTTGAAATGGCTTCCATGTTTTACTCTGGATGTCTTCATAAGTGCAATGATGAGTTGAATTTATAACACCTGAAAAAGGTGAGTAAAATAATAGCACTAGTACCTGCCAAATGACAATTATTAGTTAAACAGTAAAATAAATCGTGATAGTAAAAAAGGTCTGGATCGTGTCGGAGAAAATAAAAGAAAAAAACAAAATAAATTACAATTATTAGAAAAGACAAAGAGATATATTATGTACAAGAAAATTAGCGGCTTGATTGACGTCTATGCGTCAGGGACAAGCTTCCCATCCAATTTTCTTATAAATTAGCAAACATGATCTTTTTGAGTCAGATTCCCGAGACTTAACTGTTGTCTTTCTTTTTGGAATTGTGCATATAACACACGAATTTCGTGATACGCATAAACAGTGCAAGAACTTATTTTGAATAAGGTTCCATAAAAATCTGTTTGACAGACTTCATATTAGATATGAACAGGAAAGAAACCGGGTTTCACATTCCTGAAAATTTTGGATATGCTAGGCATACGTTTGGATGATACCAAACTAAAACCCAAATTGGATAAGTGCCAATTGTAGGTTATCCTAGGGATACCATAAGTATAGTACTTATACAACTTATTTGAGAACAATTTAATTGTTGCCCACCATCTGATTTTCCTAATAGGAATACCGATATGCAGTGGTAAGTGGGAGGATAGTATAACTCGATGAAAATCGGAGTGATACTGTTACAGGCACCGATACTTAATGGAACATAAATAGTTCATCAAGGATGAAACTATACTAGTAATCTTCGAATACACAAGAACCGCGTAAGTCGGAGAGAGTCAGAAGACAACCTGGGGTATGGGTTTCTGATCTCACCTCATAAAGATGTCTATCTTATTGAGGAATACCAACTGACTAAGTATGAGGAAGTGATACAAGGTATCGACTCCCTAATTATGACAAAGTGTCATAAATCCGAAATGGATTCCATGTAAATCGACTATGTTTGGATACTAGTTGATGTACCGCAAAGCATTGTGCCTATTGGTACTATATAAGTCTTCAAGGAAGACATACATGGATGGCAACATACCAACGTATAAAGCTAGGATTTTAGCGGAAAGGTATCGTTATAAAAATTGTGTTGGTTACAATGAAATCTTTTACCTATTGCCACGGTAAATCCATTTGGATAATGCTTGCTAATGCTGCATATTTCATTTGTGAAATATGACAGCTTAACGGGAAAATCGCTTTCCTTAAACGGAAACCCTTTGGAGGATGTTTACAATATCCTGTCGGTTTTGTCGTAACATAACTAGCAAACAAGGTTTGCGGGTTATTCGATCCATGTTTGGATTGAAGCAAGCATTTGGTTCTTCGAATTATCGTTTTGATGTAATCATAATGGATTATGATTTAATTCAAAACGAAAATGATTCTTGTGTATATAAGGAGGTTAGTGGGAGCGCACTGATAGTGAAAGTCCTAATAATGATAATATGTCATTTCTTGGAAATTATATTCCCATGTTACAATCGGTGAAAGCTTGGCTTTCATGAAAATTCTCCGTGGACTCGTACATTGAAAAATATACGCGACCTGGTGTCTCATACGCTTTGAGCATATAGATTCACAAACAGGCCAATCCAAGTGATGGTCACTGGATTGATATTAAGAACATACTTAGTATATTAGAGAACTAAGGATGCTATCTTAAACTATGGAGAATGATAACTTGAAGTGACTGGGATCACTGCTACAAGTTACTAAACCGATAAAATGACTATAAGTCGCAAATGGTACTATATAGTTTGAATAACGGAACAGTGAGCTGGAAATCTTCCAAGCAAGATACTGTTACCGAATAAACAAAAATGAGAGTTATTGTTGCAGCTGAGGCAGCAATAGAAGCCTTCTGGGTCGATACAAAATCTAATTAGATTAGATATAGTTCTGTTAGCAGCTGAGCTAGGCTGCAGCGTAGGCTAAAGAATTAATGGTCTCATCAACGATCCAGATATAACTTTGATATTCATCTGATTCGTTCGGATCATACATCATGGCGATGTGATGATCGAATAAATCGCATCAGATGATAATCATGCAAATCCACTGACAAAAGCCTTTCCTCAGCAGTTTGAGCGAATCGTACATAGGTCAGGTGTAAGACACTCGAGGGACGGGCTATAGGCCAAGTGGGAGATTGTTGGACAATTATGACCCATAGCGTCACTATTTGTACAGATTATGGTGTTGTTGTACAAATTAACTATGTGACAAAGGAGATTGCACTTTTATCATTTGTGATTAGATCACCTAGATGTATAAATGATAGGAGGTCCTTATGATTTGTTCCTGGATTGAGAATGATATGAGACAGTATCAGTCCACGAAGGATAAATCATTAAATATCCCTTGTCAGAGTATTATCGAGATCAGACATCGATAAATACGTAAGAGACTAGTATTACACTTGTGCGTGTTGTGAGGGCACAACGGCATAGTTCTCATATATTTGGGTATAGGATACTCATGAAAGTGTAATAGGAGGTTGTGTTTTACTGATGGTACGGGAAACAACTTTGCTCTGGATAAGACCCCCTCGGAATTCCATTGGTAGTATGACTATGTGTCTATGGAAATCTGAAAGCAGGGTAGGTGTATTTGGTCTTAACCTGAGACTTGTACCGCTAATACTTGAGACAATCAATATACTTTGGTTGTGGTCGTCGAGGGCTTTAACCGGTTTCTATGTACGCCTCTTCTGGGTATATCGAGAATCGTAGTGTGTTGGGTGTTATGTTAAGAAGGAAGGTACACTCCAGTCATATGGAGTTGATGATCGTGCAGGGATACAGAACTGGTTATCTAAAAAGGTTGCAACCGTCGGGATAATATGACTTGGTCATGATTATCCGATAATAAAGAGACTAGTTGCTCGTAATCCGATATATGCTTCGTACGGGGCAGACACTGTACCAGCCCCAGGCCTTGCATGTGATCATCCGATACTGGATCGAAATACGCAATACTACGTATACTACACCTGATATAGATCCTTATTCCTGTAAGGATATTTCTGGAGAATTGGGTAGGCATGGCGCTTTGCTAGAAGCCAACCTTGTCTTGTAAATCGGTAAAACGTAGTACTTGGTGTTGGGGTTGGTGCTCAGAGCGCCAAATCGGACCGTATTTATGTCTGATTCATGAATACGAACATCCCCTTATTCCATAATATTACTTATTTATGGTTGCACCTCTTGTTCTTATATACGTATTCGATCTGATTACGATTAGATTGAAACTAAATGTGGTTTAGTGATATATATATATTAGACAAAGGCCCGATAATATATAATGCAGTACACAGTTACAAAGTTAGTTTGTAATTGACATTGGGAAGTGTCACTGCTATATGTATATTATCAAACATAGTTCCTGGTCAAGATTTGCTAACACGGGTCGGTTAGTCAAATCCGTTGAAACCAGTACATGTCGTATATCGAGACTTGGTCCGATGGTTTATCCCAATGAACCATGAGTCTATGGAGACTCGTATAGACGTGTAGGTGTTTATAGTGGATAAACACTGAACGGCTCACCGAAGATTCTTAATGGATGGTACACCAACGTCAATAAGAATCTTCTCGGGTTGAGTAGCATAGTGGTCCTTCGACTTGAGACACCACTGTGGATGTATGAGACATCCTCCATACTTAGATGGCAGTCACGTCACCGATCTATTTAGATCAGACCTCCGCCTGTTCGTTGGGTGTGGATCGATCCTCAGGATATCCTGTGTGTGTCAAGATAGGATCCGTCAGTTCTGTGTACAGAGCATAGGTAGTCCATATATATTTAGCAGTCTGTTAAATCTGTGGCCACAGTATACATCGGAAGTAAGTTCCGAGTGTTATTTAGAGATTGATAATAGATACGTCGACGAGATAATACCTATAGAGATTTGATGTTTACATCTATATCTCTGGGATTATCCGGATACCTGTGACGGAGGGATTATACGTATGCAATGACCTCGACCTGTATGATTCAGCTAGTTTATCCGTGATCGTCATAATCTACGGGTGGATAGATTATGGACATGAAATTGGATTTCGTGACGGATATACCTGAATCTAGAGAGTCTCAATAATGAAACATACTCGTAGAGCACTAGAGCAACATTTATGAATAATGATGATTATTTATAAATCGTTTAATCGTTAAACGAAAAATACATGCGAACGGGCCGAACCGTCATTTCCTAATTAATGTGTATTTGTATTTAATATATGATATTATTAAATACACATTAATAAATAGTCAAATAAAAGTATTTGATATATATCATCAATATATGTATTTGAGATATTTAAAGTAAATATAATACATATATTTGATATATTTGTATTTAATTAATTATTTAATTATTTAATTGTTAAATGATTAATATAATTAAAATATAAATATCTCACCAAATGATAAAGTTAGGAAATGATTATAAGTGTAAATGTTTGACTTTACATTAAAGGAAAAGGTTGTCAAATTGAATTTGACTTCCTTGGATATTTATTTTAATTGTTAAAATTGAAATATCCATTTCCTTTATTTATTTGATATTTTCGGCCAACACTTATAAATATATAGTTATATTTTTCTAAGTTGCCTTTGTTGACTTAAAATAAATATCAATAAAGTTTTTATTAGATATTTGTATTAAGTTAAGCAAATTAACTTGAAATGAAAATGAAATGTAATTTGGTATATATTTATGGCCAATTTCGGCCAAGGCCTTCTTTGGGCAAGTATATATTGATTTCATTTCATTTGAAATGTTAACCTAATACACTTTAAAGAAAAACTCCATTAATGGAAGCAAAGGAAGCTTGTGAGAAAGAAAGAAGAAATCAAAGAAAGCTTGGATTTTAGTGAGTTTTTCCAACTTGCTATTAGAAAGGAAAATGTTCCTTAGGATCTAGGCTTTAACATATGATGTTCTTAGGTTATTTATTTCTTTATTCCTTGTGTTTTTGTTGATGGAAGTTTTGATGGAAGTGTAGAGCATGTATGATGAAGGAAGCTTATGGCTATTGTAGTAATAAGTGTTCTTTTGTGGTTTTGGAAACCTTGTTACTAATCTAGAGTTGTTGACCCACTCTTAAATGACCTAGATTTGATCTTGAGTTGTTTCATTGTGTTGAGACTTTGATTGGATGGAATAAAGATGATTGAAGTGTTGGATTTAACCAATTTGGTCTAATTTGTCCAATTTGAAGAAATTGAAAAATTAGGGTTCATGACCAATTCCAAATTTGGGGCTTTTCATATATGTTGTGTATTTGGATGTTTATATGATGCATATAAAGTTTCATGTGTTAGACAGTAATGTCCCATAGCGTCACTATTTTGTAAATGATATTGTATTATTGTACAAAATTAACTATGTAGTAATGAAATTGCCTTTTACCGTTTTGTAATTTATTTACTTAGAAATATAAATGGTAAAAGTCCCTATGATTAGTTCCGGATTGAGATGATATGAGACAGTATCAATCCATAAAGGTTTAATCATTAAATATCCCTAGTCGTAGTATTATCGAGACTGGACATCGATAATGCGGAATAGACTAGTACTGCACTCGTGCATGTTGTGAGGGCACAACGGCATAGTTCTCATATATTTAAGTATAGGATACTTATGCAAGTGCGGTAGGAGGTTGTGTTTTACCGATGGTACGGAAAACAGCTTCGCTCTGGATAGACCCCGCGGAATCCCATTGGTAGTATGTCTGCGTGTCTATGGGAGTCCGCTTCAGGGTAGGTGCATATGATCTTAACCTGAGATTTGCATCGCTAGTACTTACGACAATCGGTAAAATTTAGGTTTGGTGGTCCAGGGCTTTAACGAGTTCTGTGTATACCTCTTCTGGGTTTATCGAGAATCGTAGTGTATTGGATGTGATGTCAAGATGGAAGTATCACTTCAGACATATGGAGATGATGATCGCGAGGGATTCAGAACTAGTACTCTATAATGGTTGCAACCATCGGGATAATATGACTAGGTCAGGATTATCCGATTCAAAGAGACTGGTTGCTTGACATCCGATATGTGTTTCGGACGGGGCAGACACTTATCCAGCCCCAGCCCTAGCATGTGATCATCCGATACTGGTTCGATATACACTATACTACGGTATACTACGCCTGTTATAGATCTAATATTCCAGTAAGAATATTTCTAGAGAATTGGGTAGGCATGGCGTTTTGCTAGAAGCTAACCTTGTCTTGTAAATCGGTAAAAACGTAGTACTTGGTACGTACGTGTTCGGATAGTTCGACAACCGGATTTACTGCCAACATATCTAGAGGTCTCTTGGGTCGCTTCCCGAAGATTCACCGATGACGTATGATTCAAACTCGATTAATCTTGGATTAATTACGGAGAGACTTTATCTTGGATAAAGTACTGTATATAGAGAGAGAACGATTAATTTAGAATTAATCGTAAAATTATTATATTCGATATAATAAACGGAATTCGATTCCGACGCGAAATTGAAATTAGATTTTATTCGGGCAAACGAATTAATTTAGAATTAATTCGTTAGCAACGTAAATAATAAATTCGCTAGGCGCAATTATTTATTTAAATTCGATTTAATTAACGTCGCGACGAAAACTCGATATTTCGGAAATATCGAACCCGAACGCGTGAGTGCACGTGGGCCCACTTCATTTGGAAACGTGTGGGGCCCACATGACACTTGTCATTATTTGTATTTTTTAATCAAGATGCAATGCATGAAGATAGTGTACAAAGCACTCAAAGATAATGCATGGAAATTGAGTGTTAGACACTCTAAGTGCTTGCATGGTTTGTGTTATATTTATATTATATTTAATATAATTATAACATAAATATAAATTGATTTTTGAGACAAAAAATCATATCCTCCTCTCCTCTCTCATTACCGAAACTGTGACAGTTTCTTGGCTCTCCATTTTCAGGTTTTTGTTGCAAAAGCTTGAAGAATTTGTGTTTGTTTGGAACATAAAGAACACATCTTTGGCTAGCACCATCAAGGGATCATACAAGGTGTTATGGGAAACTCATCTTAGAGCTTGGAAGGATCAACTAAAGCTTGGAGCTTCTCTTTACTGCTTGGCCGAAATCTTCACTGCACATAGGAGCATTTTGCTTCATCCATTGCATCCACATTTGGCTTTTGTGAGTATTGTTTCCGCCATTACTTCCTTTTAGTTCATTCATATATATATCTTGCTTGGTTTTTGATCTTGGGACATGGTTATTAGATTTCCAACAAATTGAGTGTTAGACACTCTAAGTGCTTGCATGGTTTGTGTTTATTTTATATTATTATTAATATAATTATAACATAAATATAAATAATGACAAGTGTCATGTGGGCCCCACACGTTTCCAAATGAAAGTGGGCCCACGTGCACTCACGCGTTCGGGTTCGATATTTCCGAATATCGAGTTTTCGTCGCGACGTTAATTAAATCGAATTTAAATAAATAATTGCGCCTAGCGAATTTATTATTTACGTTGCTAACGAATTAATTCTAAATTAATTCGTTTGCCCGAATAAAATCTAATTTCAATTTCGCGTCGGAATCGAATTCCGTTTTTATATCGAATATAATAATTTTACGATTAATTCTAAATTAATCGTTCTCTCTCTATATACAGTACTTTATCCAAGATAAAGTCTCTCCGTAATTAATCCAAGATTAATCGAGTTTGAATCATACGTCATCGGTGAATCTTCGGGAAGCGACCCAAGAGACCTCTAGATATGTTGGCAGTAAATCCGGTGTCGAACTATCCGAACACGTACGTACCAAGTACTACGTTTTTACCGATTTACAAGACAAGGTTAGCTTCTAGCAAAACGCCATGCCTACCCAATTCTCTAGAAATATTCTTACTGGAATATTAGATCTATAACAGGCGTAGTATACCGTAGTATAGTGTATATCGAACCAGTATCGGATGATCACATGCTAGGGCTGGGGCTGGATAAGTGTCTGCCCCGTCCGAAACACATATCGGATGTCAAGCAACCAGTCTCTTTGAATCGGATAATCCTGACCTAGTCATATTATCCCGATGGTTGCAACCATTATAGAGTACTAGTTCTGAATCCCTCGCGATCATCATCTCCATATGTCTGAAGTGATACTTCCATCTTGACATCACATCCAATACACTACGATTCTCGATAAACCCAGAAGAGGTATACACAGAACTCGTTAAAGCCCTGGACCACCAAACCTAAATTTTACCGATTGTCGTAAGTACTAGCGATGCAAATCTCAGGTTAAGATCATATGCACCTATCCTGAAGCGGACTCCCAAGACACGCAGACATACTACCAATGGGATTCCGCGGGGTCTATCCAGAGCGAAGCTATTTTC
>SKCR01025659.1:0-56610 GCA_019454045.1 Zanthoxylum bungeanum
GTTGTGATTGTGTTGGCTGGGAAAAGTGATATTTTATATCCGGTTGTGCCATTCGAGTGCTGGGTCCCGGTGTGGTACGGGCCCGCTGTGGACAACAGAACCTGGGCGACGCCGTTCCTAGGCTCGCGGCCTAGTTGGGAGGATTAAATAACATGGAGTCGCCACCCGGTGTGAACCGGGACAAAGATTAAGGCCGCACTCACCCCTCGCAAGGGAAGACCTCAAACCGTTGGGTTCAGAACGGTCCCTTACTTATGTCACTTGTAATAAAAGGATTTATATAATAATTTAACCAGGCTTAAATGACATTTATTTCCAAAAATATCATGCTTCTAAATTCATATGCATACATCAACAAGTTCATCACAACATGCAACATCACATGGCAATCTCATGAACATATTTCAATCCTATGATATGGAAAACTAAGAACAACATAATCATGCTTGAGTATTATCTCATGAACCTATTAACCAAATAACATGCTAACAGCCTAATCATGCTTGAATACAATCCCAAGAACACATAGAATGGATAAGTGCGGGAATACAAATAATACGGTTGGTTATATAACACAAGAAAGATCAACCAAGAGGCAATTATGCATGAATATGATAAGACAGACTCAGTTCAGTGTGTGTGCGTTTGTGTAGCGTTCGTAAACGCGTTCGAACGAAGATGAAACATAATGCTCACGTTCGAGTAGCGTTCGTAAACGCGTTCGAACGGAAATGAAACAGAATGCTCGCGTTCGTATGGCGTTTGATAACGCGTTCGAACGGAAATGAAACAGAATGCTCACGTTCGTATGGCGTTCGTGAACGCGTTCGAACGGAAATGAGACCTGATGCATGATAAGGCAAAAAATACATACGCGTTCGAGTTGCGTTCGTAAACTCGTTCGAACGGGAACAGAACTGATGCATGAAATGGGACGCAATACCGAAAAACAACAAAATAAAAGGGCGCGGCGAAGTACTGCCGTAAAGGTGGCCTTTTGGGGCTCTTGGTCTCTCAAAGAGGGGACCTTTAGACCAACATACTAAGCCCATGCGCGTCACATCACACATATAAAAATAGAATCAATCATATCAACCAAGTATGCCCGATTGAACACATCTTACATCCAATCCGAACACACATCAACCGGCGCAGCAAAGCATCGTGGTAACGGGTTTTAACCCCTCCCCATAGGGGATCTTTCATTCCACTTACTAAGCCCATGCGCTTGATTGAACCTTGCATAAAAGGTAAACTCAATAATATCAAACTAAGTATGCCCGATTGAACGTATCTCGCATCCAACCGAACACACATCAACCGGCGCGGCGAAGTAGTGTCACAAAGGTGGCCCTTTCGGCTCTTTGTCTCCCAAATGGAGGACCTTTGGACTAACTCACTAAGCCCATGCGCTTGATTGAATCATGCATAAATAAACAACATACAGAATTTAAATGACGAAAAATAAATACATAAAAGCAACACAAAACAAGAGAAGGTGCCGTTTACTCAAGTGGTACGTGGAGTTGTGTCCCAAGTACAGACCGCACTACCGTCCATTCGGATTCGGCTACGGAATTTACGTCTGGGTTTCCATCCTATATACCACAAGAGACGACACTATTCCATTCATCCAATACCCACAACATACATCACACACACAACGAATGCCACAAATACAGAAAATATAATCAAAGTAAATGACCAGAAATCAAATAAGAATAAGTGTGAAAGATACCCTCAGGTCTAACCTTTTAAGCTGTCTCTCGGACTCGCGTTTCACGAAAATCGGAAGGGGTAAAGCTCCGCAACTTTTTTGGTTCACTGGTTTGCCTCCTCCTTCGCTGTTCGGCCACTCAAGCTACTGTTCCGACTCCGTTTTGCTGCTGTTTCCTTGTGGTTTTGCTGCCGTTTCCTCTGTGTCCTCTGCTTACTGATTGTGAACTGTTTTGGTGTTCTTGGTGGACTGTTCTGTGTTTCTTTTTGGTGTGGTTTGTGTGGTTATTTCAAGGATTGTAAGTGCCTTTTATGTTACTGTTTTAAGGGATTTTAGGGACTGTTTTGGGAGTGATTTAGGCTGCTGTGTTTTATGTGATTTTCGGTGATGTGTGGAGGTTTAAAGGGGGTGATTTCCGGTGGTGATTAGGGTGGTTTATGCTTATAGTTTCGGTGATGTGAGGGTAGGGATGAAGGGAGTGATTTTTGTGATGTCTAGTATTTCTTACTATGATTTATGTGAATTCTACGCCTGAGCTAGAGAGGTCCGAGTGGAGGGATGGCTAGGTTAGGGGTTGTTTTCTTTTCTCTTGTGATTTGTGTGAGTTGTGTATGTTTTGTGTGTATGAGCTAGCTAGGGTTCAGAAGGTTGGTGAATGGTTCTTTTTATAGGCAAAGGGTTAGGCTTGACAAGGAAAGGGATTTGGCTAATCAAAGAGGGATTTGATTTGGTGTTGGATAAGGGAAGTCAAAGGTTGAGGGGGGACAAAATATCTCAAATTAGGAAGTTGTAATATTTAATTTGTGTTGGTTAGGAATACAATATTTTAAGTTTGGGAATTATCTTATTAGATTAGGAAGTCAAATATATGATTGGCTTTAATTGGTTAGGATTGATTTTAATTTGGTATGATTATATTTTTATTTAGTATGTGATTTGTTTAATTTAGGCATGATTTTAGTTTAAGTTGGTAATTGTTTATTTTATGTTTGGTATATGTTTTATTTAATTATTTAATTGGTTTAAATATTTTATTTAATGTTTAATATTTAAATTAATATTTATTTATTTAATTTGGGATGTGTTTTATGGGCTTTGGGGAGCTAAATGGGCTGGGCGTGAGGCTAGCAGCAAAACCAGAATTATCGACACCGTTCGAACGCCTCCTCGAAGGCGACACGAACACCCGCAATCTGTTTTCCGTTCGAACGAAGTAGCGAACGCAGCACTAACGAAGACAGTGAGCTTGTTTATTCTGAATTTCCCCTTCCGATATCCGTTTCCCGCGGCTTTCGTAACTTAAAAGGTAGTTGTCTCCAAATAAGACTCCTCATCGGGTTTCACATGCAAAAATGCAATGCCTACACCCGCTCATGTATGCTTCGAGATAGCTTGTGACCCTTGTATCCTATATTATTGTGGGTATGTTCTCTTCCTAAACAACGTAAAATTGGTGACAGAGGCTCCGGGTAGGCTGACTTATACGGGACGCGACCGTGTAAGTGCCGCACGAGCCCTTTTTCCGTTAAGGAAAAAGTCGGCCCATGACACTGCGCGTCGCGACGCGTGACCCAAAATCATTCCAAATTAGTTTTAAATCATCCCAGTTCCACCCTAGAGTGTTAGAAACCACCATTAGGGTCTCGTATCAGTTCGCATACATATATTACATCTTATTACAAGTAAGATATACCTAGTGATGATATCACATACTTGAATTAAGAAGTTTAGCCTAGTTTTGAACTTGTCTCATGGTTTATAATCTAACCAAGTTACCGCCTATAGACCATTGCAGGATTTACAAATTCCTTCGACGAAGTGGTTTAGCACCAGCCAGATTCCAACCAGTGAGTGGACACATCTCTTTTCAAGTTGATTCTTTTTATTTATTCATTCTTTATGAATTGAGACTTACCATTTCAAACACATAGGGAGTTAGCCATATTTGATTTCAGATTCATTTTAAACGTAATGTTTCTGTTTTCAATCCATTTAGGAAAGTGGTTTTCACATCCATCTGTCATATCTCATAATTGTTATATACAGCAATGGCCAAAAGTATCCTAATGGATTTTAGCATGGATACTAGTGAAGATGTTTCCTCATAATCAATTCCAGGACGTTGAGTGTAATATTTCGCTACCAATTGGACCTTAAGGGTTTCCACATTTCCATCGAGCCATCGCTTCCTTTTATAAACCCATTTACAAGCAATAGGTTTAACTCCTTCAGGAAGTTCAACCAAGTTCCACACTTGATTGTCATGCATAGAATCCATTTCGAATTTCATGGCTTCCTGCTATTTTCCTGAATCGATATCATATGTCACCTATTTATATGTAGTCGAATCTGTTTCCTCCAAGAAGAGAACATTGAGGCTCGCATCAGAAGTTAAAAATAGTCTCTTTGGAGGCATTGATATTTCATTTGACCTACGTAGAACCTGTGTTGTAGATCATTCATCTAGTTAGATCTCCGGTTCCATCTCAGGTTCCTCAATGTTGAGATCAAACCCATCGAGTTCAATCTTTCTACAATTCCCACTTTCTCTCAAAAATTCATTTTCAAGAAAAGTGGCAAAACGAGCAACAAATACTTTTCGTTGCTCAAAATCGTAGAATTGATATCAAAAAAAAAATCAGAATATCCAATGAACATGTATTTATACCCTATGGGTGCTAGTTTATCCCGCTGCGCAATTGTAATGTACGCAGGATAACATCAAATCTTTAAATATCTAAGACTTGGATTTCTACCGTACCATATCTGATATAGGGTCGTAGAAACAACTTTCGATGGAACTTTGTTAAGTATGTGGGCAACAGTAAGTAAAGCGTAACCCCAAAGATATTATGGAAGATCTATATAGCTCATTATAGATCGTACTATATACAATAAAGTATCATTTATTCTTTCACACGCATCATTGTGTTGAAGAGTTCCTGGTAGGCTATATTGGGCGAGAATCTCATTCTCCCTTAAATAACATCTGAATTATCACTCATGAATTCACCACCTAGATCTGATTGAAGACACCTGATGATTCCCGGTTTGTTTTTCAACTTCGTTTCAGAATATTTTAAACTTTTCAAATATTTCCGATTTATGTCTCATCAAATAGACATATCCATATTTTGACATATCATTAGTGAAAGTAACGAAGTAAGTTGAACCATCATGAACGATATGATTTAATGGACCACACACATCATTGTGTACTAGCTCTAATAAATCTTCAGCACGGTTTCCAACACCAAGAAATGAGACATTTGTCATTTTCCCTTGGATACATGACTCACAAATTGGATAAGGATATAAGGTAAGATCGTCAATAAAACCATTATTAATAAATTTTGATAGACGTTTAACACATATTTGGCCCAATCTCATATGACATAATTCAGTATTATTTAATTCAAATCTTTTACTTGTATTTTCCTCTACATTAAAGACATCTCGATATGTTTCCAAAATATAATGACCGTTAGATAAAGAACATTCACATATCAAATAATTGTCTTTATCATATAAATAAAAAATATCATCTTTAATGTTTATTTTATATCCATATTTATCCAATATCGGTAACAATATTATCTGTCTGATAAGAGATTGTACATAATAACAGTCATGTAAAATTAATTTACATCCATTAGAGATATCTAGAACAATTGTTCATATGGCCTTGACATCCAATATCTCGCCATTTCCAACTATAACATTGATTCCCCATTTGTTCAGCCTTCTTTTAACCATCATGACCTGCATAGAGTTACAAATATGAATGAGACTGCCGGTGTCTAACACTTATCCACTATTTGCATCTAAAGCTAATGAGATGTCAATAATATAAAAAATATAAAAAACATACTTGAGGGTTCTGCCTTTCCATTCAGCTCTGGACAATCTTTCTTCCAGTGTCCAGACTTTTTACAGTGTAGACATGCATCACGAGCTACATGTAGTCTTACAGTTTTGTACTTCTTGGAGTTTCTCTTTAATATCTTATTCTTTCCCATTTTGATTTTCTTCAACTTCCTAGAAGTGTTTGAAGAGCTTGCTCCACCATGGAGGTACAGAGTTGAATTGTCTTTCTTCAAATCATGCTCCGTTGTGTGTAACATGTTATGAAGTTCTTCATAACTGGCTTGCATTGAATGCATATGAAAGTTTAACACAAAGCCAACGTAAGTACCAGACAAAGAAGATAGGATCACATTTGTCTACCACTTTGATTTAATCCAATTAAATCTGGACAAAGTTTAACCAATTGATTAGTTCATTGTCAACCACTTTAATTTAATCCAATTAAATCAAGTCAAATACACATATAATTACATATTTTGTAATTACCAAAATATCATCAAATGGTAGATATATTTATGAAATTACAACAAAACCCTTGTGTGACTTTGGATTAATCTAATTAATCCAATAAGTCAAGTAAATAATCAATATTATCCAATAACATTTAATTATTTTAATTGATAATTATAATATCAAATATTATTTATTATCAAACATTATCGGCTACCCAAGTGCTCAACGAGTACATTTCATATTGTGAGACTCTCTAAGTCCAGAAACCTTCCTTATATAAGCCTAACTTATATGTACGCAATTCGGCCACCTCCGAATTCGCGAAAAACACGAACAACCTTTCTAAACTATAAAAGTTGAGATCATTACATATGTTTAACAATCCCTCTGTCGTAGGTTATCCGAGTTGTGCTTAGGAAATATATATTACACCGTTAAGTTTCCGAGGCGCACATCTCATATTGTCGACATGTGCACGATTCTTTACAACTAATCAGAACACCATTTTTGATATATGTGATCGACCCTAGGTGATCGGCTTTGGCCAAAAGTCTTAAGAATCGTGACTAATCATCTGGATACCTTAACATATTATGGTACACATATGGGCCGACAGATCCTATCTTGATAAAACTTGATTAACGAGTACACCGGTCCACACCCAACGAACATCTAGCGGTCATATCATGAAAGGTTTTCCGACATATTTATGTGGATATGAATTTTCACTTGAGACCCACAATCGAGAATCTGGGTTATATGGGCACTAGCGAACCTGCAAAACGAGGGTAATATGAGTATGGAGTACTGTCCACAGGTGTAGTGGAAGCCGTAGGCTCTCCGACGCCCAAGTCAGTAGTGTGGATAAGACGGAAATAGAGAGAATAAGGCATGAAGTTACCTCTATCTCCGTTTGTTTGCCGTGAGGGCATGGTGTTGTTATTTCTCGGGTGATATGCTGTAGAAATGTGTAATGTTCGATCGCCTCTCCATGCCATAACCCTTCTCTTTTATAAGTCCTCTGGTGTGGGTCATTTACCCATCTCCTACCCGTTGGAATCTCTGTAACTGCTGACTTAATGGTGGAGTTTATGAGTTTAGGTGTTTTCCTAATCTGGTAACTGATGAGTCTGTAGGCCATCCTGATCTGATCCATCAGTGGCGATGGGTTTTGGGCTGGTACGGTCTCTCGGCCCGATATTGGTTTTTAAACTGGATTTGATAGTGGGCCTTGGATATCTGGTTTCGTGGTTGGCCCAGAGGTGGAATGTCGGTTTTACACTTGGGCCCAAATTTGGCCCATACAATATGACATCAAAGTGTTAAAGATCACACATAAAATCAATATTATTCTATAGTCAATGGATCAAATATGCTACTCGACTCGAAGAGATTCCTATTGGCGGTGGTGTTTACTTCCAACTCTTAGGAATTGCCTGTGAGTCATTCAGTATTCACTCCAACGAATACCCAAATGTTTATATGAGCTTCATTTGCCCATGGTCCATTGTGTTAGCCCATGGTCCACTGGGTTAGATCATTGTAACTCTAATTCCAATATACGACATGTGCTAGTCTTTTAGGTTATAGGAATTCGACCGTATTCCAAAACCAACGACTATGAATATTTATTTTAATAATAGTTTATAATGATAATTTTATCCTAATGTTCGACCACCTCATGTCCAATATTACTACATGATTATTCAAAGGTCGATGTCATTTTCAGCATATTTATATATCAATTTGATATGCATTATGATATAATAATTACTATTAATAAGGGTTAAATGAAAATATGTTATTTTATTTATAAATAATAAAATATAATGTAAAATACATTATTCGGATGGGCGTTCCAAACACCAACTTAAACACTTGTACCCTATTAGCACATGCGTAATATTCTGCCCTATCTAACCGGCACTAAGCATCCAACATACTTGGAACAACGACATTCCAATCGACTGGCTAAAGATTTCAGGAAACTAATCCCATATTATTCACCTTTCTAGTCGACTAGATCTAATCTACATACGACAAGTCTTACTCCTATTATGATTGAAATCCCTTATTTTACATAATATCTCTCAAGAAATTCGTGATTACGTGAAATCTTAAAAGGATCACAACTATCCTTTATTTGAGTTCAGCTTTATTTCCTCTATAGGAATTTGAGTCCCCTCAGAATTAGGATACTTAAATTTATAAATAAAAGAGGTCCTCAATGCTACAAATTCATTCAAGCTCTGGCTCACAAACTTGAGACTTAAAGCCCTTGTCCTCACTCTGCTCAGACATGCTCTCTTTTCCGCCATCATGACACATAAATCGAGATATGAGACATCATTCTTGGCTTGTTCTCTTTCAGATCAATGTCATCACCACTAACTTGAGCGTCATAATGTCTATGACAACCACTACACGGGTGGTCAGTCAGTCTACATTCCATCTTTGTCTTTGTTTTGTAAGATTGCTAGTGGCTCTTTCCGTTCAACAATCGATTGTGAGTTGAACGCGAAATTCATCGTCTATAATCCATATATTCTGTAAGCGAATTATGAAAATTTTGGAGGAAAAAAACTATTTTCTATAAAATGACTTATTAATTTATATTTCGTAAGTCATTTTTCAAAACAAAAACAAAAAAATAAATTTTTGTATAGTTTTGATTCACAGGCAAAAATCATCTCGTCCTATATAGGAGATACCAAATAACGCTCACGATTCAAAATTTCCTGCACCAACTCCGAAATTAACCAAAAGATAAATTCATTGCCAATTTGCAGGACAAAAAGGGAAAGCTGAACGGATAAGGGTTTTTTGAAAAAAAAAAAAGATAAGAAAAGAAAGAAAGAAAAGAAAAGAAAGAAGAAAGGCTTAAATATAATATTATTATTCAACCATAAAATGAAACACAAAGATCTGAATGAACACATTACACATCTAATCCAAACAAAATGTGCCACTAAAATTAGCAAAATACTAAAATTAAAAATTAAAAACTGATGAAATTAGAAAGCAAAAACACATCCAAGAAACAGAACCAAACCCAGAATCAATCCAACATTATTAGCTCTGGTCATCAATTGACTACCTTTATCGGGAACAGGGCCAGCGGGCGTCGGTGCCGCCGACGGCGTCAAATCAACGGCTTTCTCAACCAAATTCAAAGGCCCAGTAGATCTAAGATTCGCCTGCTGCATATCGTGCTTCATAGGATGCCCACCAGCCAGTTTAGAACCCACCTGCCACACTTGATTCAACGTCTCCGATTTCTCCGGAACCTTCAGCTTACCGTATATCACGGTGGTCCCATTCTCACCGGATTCGGCCTTCAAGTCCCAGGTTTGGAATGAGAGCTTGGATTCGGCGAGGACAGAGTAGGAGCTGATGTTGTAAGTCTTGACGACGAGAGAGCCGTTGGATTTGAGGGCGATGAGTGCCTGGGACCCAGCCATGCCTTTGGCCGTGGGGTTAATGGCCCACGCAATCCATCCGTCAGGCGACGGTGGGGCCGCCACGAAGGCGATTGATAGAGAAGCATTGGCGGCGTTGTACGTGTAGTGGAGATGAGAGTTGAGAGTGGGAAGATCTACGCATTTTTGGTAGAGTTTGTTGGTGGTGAGCTTTTGGGAGGTGCAGGTGAGGGAATGTGCCGGTGAGATTAGCAAAACCCATATGGAAAAAATCACCGTCACTAACGGGACAAACAGAGACGACGCCATTTTGTTGAGACTTGAGAGTTGTGAGTGTGTGTGTGTGTGAGAGAGAGAGAGAGAGATGCTTTTAGTTAAGAGTGCCTGAGGCTGAGGGCTGCGTTAATATTTATTGAGATTTCAGAGAGAGAGAGGTGAGAAATGACAGTACGTCGTCGTTTTTGCAGTTAAAGGAAATATACTGTTTTGAAAACATCTTGATTTTGTTATTTTGTTGTTTAATTAATTTAAAACAAATAAAGTAATAAACAACCAAATTAAAATAATGATCGAATTGTTTATTATCCAAGTCTAGATATTATTGTGTTAAATTTGAAGATAACTCCTTATCCCACAAAAGTAGAGTAATAACTAAGATTTTGATCCGAAGTAATCTTCAAAGAAACAAACAGTCACTTAATTTTTTTTTCCCTTACTGATATTATAATCTATGGAGTATTGAGATTCTGATTTAGAAGAGATGGATGGGTTGAAATTTTATCATTTATGGATTTGGTCTCCTCCAAAATCATACACAAATTTTAAATTAGGATAAAAATCATCGTAAATCTTAAACTGAAATGTTCTAGTTATCTCTATCAAGACTCAAAATTTTTAAATAAAAAATCATCCTGAAACTCGTATACGAGATGGAGCTTTCTTTCTATTCCTTAGATGAATTGATACATGCCCAAAGATTTATAAAAAGTAGTTTAGAAATTTACACCAACAATTGGCAATATCTCTATACAAGTTCATTAATAAAAAAAAATTAAAAAAGGAAAAGTATAAATTAACGGTAACGATCACGCAGTTCAGTCATTTATGTTATTCTTTCTCTTCTTTTTTTTGAACTCTCGGTTGTCTCAGGCTCTTACAAGAAACATACTTTCTGGATTCGAACTCATTACCTCAAGGTGATATCATAAACCTTACATCATCAAGTCACGCCTCTTATTATTCTCTTGTATGGGTAACACTATAAAATGATGTAATAATAATTGTTAAATTATTTAAGAAGAAATAACCAATAGCTTTATTATGTTTTTATTTTGCAATCAGTGTAGTATGCTTTGATGGCAAATGACTTAAAATTTGATTGTTAGGTTTTGGGTTCGAGTCTAATGGTGTATTTCTTTATAAGATTCTAGGACAGCCGATAATTTTACTTGCACCGCTTAAGTTCGGGTCGGATGATTTAACGACGAAGTTTCCAACATTTCCAAAAAACTATACCAATACTGAATTTTTAAATACTAGTCATTCAAACTAATTAACCCTACTTTTCTTTTCTTTTTCTTTTTCTTTTTCTTTTTCTTTTTCTTTTTTTTTTTAAAAAAAAAAAACTAATTTTTTTTTTCCAAGGGGTCTGGTATGAATTAATTGCTAATAAGTTTTCACAATTTTGCTATTTAATTGTTGAATATCTTATGATTTGAGATGAAAAATTTAGGATGAGTAATATTTTCTTGTAATGATTAATCAGTGGGATTTTAAATGAGAAAATAGTGCTTGAAATATAAAATGATTTACATAAGGGAAATTAATATCCAACTATTTTATAGATTATCATAATAATATTTTGATCCGTATAATTTTGAAAATATATGATTTAGTCTATGTTATTGAATATTTTTCATTAATTTTGAGTTATTTTTATCCGATTATTATTAAATGACTTGAATACTCCAAAATTATTCAAATATAATAAAAAAAAGACTGTAAAATTAAATGAAAAATGACTCAATTAATAAAAAATATTTAACTATAAAGACTAAAGTTTATATTTTAAAAAATGCATATATTAAAACTTATATTTATAATCTATAAGGATTAAAAGTGTTATTATCACAATCGATACGATAATTGAGTATCATTTTTCCATTAAATAATTTCAATATTCACATCGTTTGAGAAAAAAAAAAAAAAAAAAAACAGTTGGCTATAATTTTGAAGTTGTTTATTGTTCTATTCCCCTTTTTGCACAGAGATTGTCTTGTAGTTGTGCTAAGCAACAGTTCATCGCATGATTGTGATTTCAAAAATATTGGAAGCAGGCCAAAAAATATATTTGTTTCGTCAACTTCTGTCGCAGTTACTGTGTTATCAAATGATTATGTTTTTATAATTGAAGTAGTTCATGCGTTTATAAGTTAATTTATAAATTTATCAAACTCTATACTAAACGCTGATTTTATCCGGCACTCTGCAACATGATTTTATGTTATTTTTGTCAGCAAAATTGGTTGCAATTTCAGTTCCGAGTGGAGCTGAAATCTACTTGGAAAAAATTGATTTCTAACATTTTAGTTCGGAACTTACCCAATTAAATATGATACCTTATTTATCGGTTCCTAATCGATTCCGATCTGGTTCCGAGTTACCCTATTTTTCATTTTTCATTATATTTTTGTGTTTCATTTAAAAGAAATATGATAATTGATATTTTTTTTTGTTCAATATACGTTTAATTTGAGATGTAAGTGAGGTGAATCTACATTATTTAAGTAAAAAACCTAGACTTTGCTTAAATTTTTTAACATTTTTTTTTTGATTTTATAATTTAGAAACCAATTCCAAAATTCAGTTCGGTGACCAATCATAGTAGAACCGGAACCAGATTGAAAAAATCGATTCCTAATATTTTGGAACCGGAATCGGTCTTAAAGAAACTGGATTCGATTCTGAAACTGGAAAATCAATTCGGTTCTTTGTGATTCCGGGTAGAACTAGAACCAATGCTCATCCCAAGTCACTACATATCAATTTTTTGTTGTAACTCCGCTTATACTGTGATGTTCTAATTCTTCTAAATTGAAATATTTTTTATTTTTTTATAGTCATTCATAAATTTGGATAGGAAAATGAGTTATGTTAGATTTCAGCAAACAACATAAAATTTATCGAAATTTTTGATATGTATCGTGAATAAAAACGTATAATAACGTATAACAATGTCAAAAAATTATATAACCGACCCATCTAATGAGAAAAAGACTTTTGTTTGATTCAATTTTTGTTTGAATAGAATATAATTGCATAAAAATATTTATGTAGAGAAAATATTTTTGTTTGGTATATCAATTTTGTTGCAAATAACACGTTTAAAGTTTAAACACCTGCCTGGACTTCCAATCTGAGAACTCATGTTTCAAATTGCAGAAGCAATTATGGCAAGAAAATCCAATTGAGCATATATCATGCCACTAGAATCGTCAGATTAAGAAGCGGTGAAAATAATTCTTATGTGCTCCTGTTATTGTAACAGTTTACAAGTAGTCCACACTTACACAAGTAAATGAAATTCACTGAAAAATGTATTCACAACTGAACTTTTTTAACAAAACCTGAAAAAGATTAAAAGAAACTTGAAATTGCAGACTACTTAGATTGAGGTTGGAATTAGATTTCTTGGTGTTACACTATCAACTCTGTGATGTCCAGCTGCAATACATACACAATGCCATTATTGTCAAAGTTATGGATCACACTTTTGACGATGGTGCACCACCTTTTGAAAATAGTGAAACCTTCCGAATAAACTTTAGGTGCATTTGGATTTTTGTTGACTTTTGAGTCATTCATTTTGCTATAAATTCAGAGCTCATTTGTGAGCTTAGGCATCCCAAAAACAGCAAGTTCAAGTGAAGAAAGCTTGGTAGAGAGTGTTAGAAGTGAAGATTTTTTGTAAAGAGTGTAAACACTTGTAATTTTTATTCTTGTAAGTAATAGATTCAGTTTTTCTTTAAAAACACTCTATAGTGATCAGAAAATCACAACAAACTCCTGAATAGTGTTCTATGGATCTTGATTGTTACCTCTCAAGATATACTGATCTTTTCTTAGAATGTAACACTCTCCTGAATAATGTTTATAAATTTTAATTCCTAAAATTAGATTTAATGCTATGACCTTTAGCAAATATCACACTAATTCATACATGCATTTTCAATTTTTTTTCCTTTGAATTTCAAATAAATTTAAATAAACAATATATTTATCATAAAGACAACTCAAATATGTATCTATTCATTTGAGAATATGTTTCTTCTGATAGAGTTCAGCTGCATGCATGTGGAGTAACTCTTTAAACAACTTTTCGATAAAGTCGTTGCTCTTCTTTAAACTTTTGGTGCAAAACACTAAAACATCTTTCGGTGCTACTATTCCTTTGTTGAATTTGTGAGTCAAAGTTTGGCTATAAATATAATGCTTATTTGAGATCTCAAATAATCTCTAATAAGAGTGTAAGCTCCAAGTAAGAGAGCTTAGAAAATGTAGTTAGTGAGGTTCTTTTATAGAGTCTGGAATCTTTTATAAATTCTATTCAATTAGTAATAAAAGTTATTTTTCCTCATAAACACTCTTTAGTGATTAGAGAATCATAGCAAGTAGTAACAGAGCTTTGATTATAAGTTGGGGGGTCAAGAATGAGACTCGGTTAGAGAAAATTTGAGTTTCACGAAAGTTCTCAAAAATCAATTTTGAGCATACCATCAATTTGTTCACATCGAGATGAACACGGTGGTATTTTTCGGCGATCAAACGGAGGCCAAAGTTGACCACACTTGCGCCACATACCGTCTAGAGAGTAGCGCGTTACATCTAGTTGTAGCACGCATTACACGCGCCTGTTGGAGGTTGAAGACATTGAGTCAGTGACACGTCAGGGCACATTCATCGATATGTCATCGCACAATCATTGATACTTCAGCAGCCACATTAGCCACGTCACTGATATGTGTTGCCTATTATAAAGTCGGTCCCACTTTTGCCACAACAGCATCACTAGTAAATTTTATTGAGCACATTAAGGTCTTTGAAATTATAGTTTGATCCCAAAAGTTTCTGAAATTTCGATCGTTTCGAGTGTAACTTTGAAATTATAGTTTTCGATCGTTCCGGGTGTAACGATGACCTCCGATTTGTGAAAATCAGCCCTAATTTATCCTATTTTTATTTTAAATTTTAAACTTAAAATGGAAATGGAAGATTCCATTTCTAGTGCGATGATCAAGCTGACGACAACCAATTATTCCATATGGAGTCATCAGATGATAGATTATTTAAACTGCAAATATATGTTTGAATGATCGAGGAAAATGGAGTGAAATCGGATCTTGTCAAAGAGAGTGACTAAAATAAACTAAACAACAGAACTCTCAGTCAAATTCGGTAGTGGATCGGTCACAATGTCTTCCACCACGTAGCACATGATACAAATGCTTAAAAGATGTGGTTTAAGTTGAAAGACATATACCAGACCAAGAAAACTCGGAACAAAACCCTGATAATGAGGAGTTTGGTGAATTTGAAGTTGAGAAGTGGAACTTCAGCTGCATAATACACCAATGAGTTCCAGAGCCTAGTGAACTAGTTGTTTGCAGTAGACATGTAGCTGAGAGATGATGTACAAGCCCTCATACTTCTCAATTCTCATCCTGATAGCTAAGAGACATTTATGGTTAGTCTCAATAATCCGACTTTAGAGGGTAAACTTACCACGCATGTGGTTAAAGATGCCATATCGAATGAAGAATCTAGGAGAAAAGACGTTAGCTCATAACAGTCTGAAGCCCTCGTCACAAATACTCGAGGAAGACATCGAGGAAAAGAAAGAGGGAGATGCAGAAGCACAACTAGAGGTAGATCCTCAGACGGAATGAAGCCTACATATAAGTGCTACCACTGTGGCATAGTAGGTCACTTAAAAAAGAATTTCCAAAAACTGCAACAAGAGCAGAACCAAGGCAATTTCCAGTCAAAGAATAATAAATGAAAGACACTAATAGTTGTCCAATGAGATGTAGCCATCTGCTCAATGCAGAAAGATACATGTCTTCACATTGCAACCCAAGATTTTGAGTTGGTGGTAGATATTACAGTTGACCGGTGCTTACACACACGCGTATAACGCAAGCGCACGTATTGTTCAAGTAGTATAAAAAGTATCGATCCCACAAGAACTTAATACCTATTCTATTAATTTTATGAGGTCAAATGATTACTAGTATCTAACATGTTGATTGATTGATTTGAAATGGTGATGATTTTGAATTTAAAAACAAGTAAATAAAATTACGCGAAAGTAGGTTTAAGAAAATTCAATATTAGGAAACTATCTAGGGTTGTGAATCTTCCAATATCATTTTAAATATGAAGTGGTTATTTTATTTTTGTGTAATATATCGGTTTACTAACCTGGAACACTAAATTTTGCGAAAGCCTCTGTCGATGGTCAGACGCAAATACCCAGTATAACCCAATTGAACCATATGTCTATGTCAACCAAATTACCTGGATTCATTAAGTTTAAGTTCCAATTATGGCTACCCCCGCCTGACAGGTATATGTCTATCCTGTAAGGAAATCTATTAAAGGGTTATATATCCTCAAGGAAGATCGTGAGCTATTAAGTCTAAGGCTGAAACCTAAAATTCATTTGTCAAGTTTATTTTAGATTTACCAGATCAATCTTATTTTTTGCCAATTAACAAGACGCATTAAGCTTAAGACTTAATAAGTAAACCTTTAAATTACCCAAACTATAAAATAGCCCCTTATAAACCAGTGATATTAGAATTCTTCACAACCCCAGATAACTAACTTAGTTACGACACATAACTAGGGCTAGTAAAAACTTAAATAAAATAAAAGACATAAAGTAAAATGTTGAAAAGTAAATTGCTGAAAAGTAAATGACGGAAAGTAAATGCTAAAATTAAATACTGAAAATTAAATGCTGAAAAGTAAATGCTGAAAGTAAATTACTGAAAAGTAAATGCTGAAAGTAAATTGCTGAAAATAAATTGCTGAAAAGTAAATGCTGAAAGTAAATTGATGAAAAGTAAATAAAGTAAAAGTACAATAAAAGAAAATGCTGAGGTAAAAAGATCCACTTTTATTACTTCTATTTTAGATATCTCCCTTAATATAATATATTAAATTTGCATGATAATTACCAACCAGCCATATAGGCGGTATCCAGATTTAGACAAATTAATAATTAATTATCAACTGACCAATCATGCGGTATCCAGTTTAGTCAAGTTAAAACCAATTTAAATAATTACCAACCGACCAATATGGCGGTATCCTCGTTAAGTCAGGTTTTAACTAGTTTATATATTATAATTAAGGGAGATTAATCTGAATATTAGTAATAAAAGTTTTACCTTTTACCCCAGCAAAGGGGAGTTACCTCCTCATTACTGAAAAGTAAAAACTGAAAATTAAAGAAAGAAAAATATTGTGCGTAAAAGTAAATTGCGGAAAGTAAAAACTGAAAAGTAAATAAAAGAAAGTGCGAAAGCGGAATTAATTACTGAAAACTGTAAATAAACAAACAAGATACAATCTTCTTAGTATTCTTAAGGAATTCCTTAGAAGAAAGTATGAATTTACAAATGAAATGGCTTGGTATTTATAGGCAAAATTTTGCCTCCATCAAATCATCCACCAAATCCATTATTAATTGCTCCACCAAATCCATTATTAATTGCTCCACTAATTGCTTATCATGTTTGGTGGTGATTTGATAATTTTTTTTTAATAATTTTTTTTTTGCTTTGAAAATGACTTTAATAATTACACACAACATACTTTTGGATAGTTCATCAATTTCGGACATGCAATCTTCAAAATTCGAAATTATTTTGTTTTCAAAGTTGTAGATCTTTGAGTCTTCTTTAATCTGTAACTTGAATTAGCTCAATCCGATATCGGAGTAAAAAGTTATGCCTAAACTACGACAGATGCGCAAAACTAGAATTTCCAAAACTGCACTTCGTTAAAACGCCCTTTCAAGTTTCCAATCTCCAAAATTAATATGTCAAGTCCAATTTTTTCCCTTATTTGACCCAAATTTCATCCTAAATGATTTCATTGTGTCCCAATATTATTTTATCTGTAAAATAAACTAAAACACATCAAAACGTTCATCAAACCCGAGAAACTAAACAAAATATTATGTAAAATGTGCGGTAAATATTGATATATTTTCCGCTCATCACACCCCCAAACCTAACATTTTGCTAGTCCTCGAGCAAAACAACAAAATAAAATACAAGAAACAATTAAAATTAAAATAAACCACTTTCGTAGGGATCACAGTTGCATTTTGCATATGCAACAAGCCTTTAAACCCCTAGGTGTCCCTAGTGGACGAGTTATAGTCTCGTGATGGTTTACAACAACGATACCCACAAACGTTTTACAAAAGTAAAAAGTTACTAAAACTAATGCACACAAAAGCAAAAAGACAAGAGAAAAGAGAATAAAGAAGTTAGTGACTAAACAGATGAAACATCTAATCCAAGTCAATAGTTGTTTGTTTCATTTTAAATTACCGAATAAGTAAATTCTCCGATTATTTTTACCATTCTCCATATACACAGTCGACAAAATATTAATCAACTCATTTTTGCCCACAACAGTCACAAGTGCAGTTGATAAGAGATTAATATTTTTGTCCTAAAGTTTTATCAGAATTCACATCTTTTTGCAGCAATGGAATAATTTTTCAGATTTTTTTCTTTGATTTTTGATTTTTTTTTATTTATATACAATATCTTCCATCTATGTAGCGAGTGTTGGGTCGGTGGCTCCCAAACCAGTTGGCTTTAGGGCATCAGGTGTTAAGACACCCCTACGGACTTAATTACTCAGACTTCGGATATATATATTTTTGCAACATCCTTGATCCATGTAGCGAGCTTTGGGCCAGTGACTCCCAAACCAGTTGGCTTTAGGGCACTAGGTGTTAAAACACCATTACAGACTTAATAACTCGGATCTCATATGTTTTTTTTACTCCATCGCTTTTTTAGATGCTTCCTCCAATTAAAATAGAGCACTGAATATTACAAACTTTTCAATTATAGCTCCTGTCCGTATGTTACTATGCATGTTGATAATACCTGTTAACTGAGCATATGAAGATCCATTTTAGTCAGTATTATGGAGAATTCACAAATTAAATAATTCAAAAGGAAACAAACAAAATTTAACTTGTTCCGAATTAGGTTTGAGATATGTATCAGGAGTGGAAACTCCTTACTCAGCTATCTCTTACCAATTTCACATTTTTAGTCAAAATAAAAACAAAAAACGCAAAATATTTTTGTAATTTTTGAAAAATTTTCAAATTTTTTTTTTCGAAAAATTTGGACTACAAATAAAAACAACACACCACTAAAAACAAGATACTAATCAACTAATTCTCTCCCCCAAACCTAAATGAGACATTGTCCCCAATGTCTTAAACAGTAGAAGAAGAGTTTAGAAGATAATACCTGGTTAGCTGAAATTCTACATGAAAAGTTAAAGGTTAAGATTCAGATTAATCTGACGCCTCTTACCACGATCGTCCTCGGACCAATTTATCTTTGAAAGGATAAGGTCAATTTGTGGTTCATAGGCTAAGATTTGGTCAATTAGATCCGGAGCAGTTCTGGCAGTGAAGATGAGTTCTTTCATAGGTTTTGATACGAACCCATTTCTTCGAGCATCATCAAGAAACACACAAAGAAAATCATAAAATCCTTCAACGTTGTACAGTCCAAGCGGTTTCTGGTGTATGTTCAGGTTCGCCCAAGATAACACTGTAAAAATTTCCTCCAATGTACCCAAGCCACATGGCAAAGTAATAAAAGCATCAGCACGGTTAATCATTTCTACCAATCGTTCAGACATACCTGGCACGATCAGTTCATCTCCTTTTGATGGTCCAATAAGATTTGTCTCTGCCAAGGGTTTTGGGATGATTCCCAAAACGTGACTGCATCATTCCTGTACGGCCTTTGAAACGATCCCCATAAGTCCAAGATTGCCTCCGCCATATACTAAGTGCATATTCCTTGCAGCTAAGACTCGACCCAATTCCTATGCTGCTTCTACGTATTGTGGCTTAACACCAACACTAGTTCCGCAAAACACACAGATGTTTTCAACTCGTCTTCTTGAAGTGGCTTCCATGTTTTACTCTGGATGTCTTCAAAAGTGCAATGATGAGTTGAATTTCTAACACCTGAAAATGGTGAGTAAAATAATAGCACTAGTACATGCCAAATGACAATTATTAGTTAATAGTAAAATAAATCGTGATAGTAAAAAAGGTCTGGATCCTGTCGGAGAAAATAAAAGAAAACAACAAAACAAATTACAATTATTAGGAAAAGACAAAGAGATATAATATGTACAAGAAAAGTAGCGGCTTGATTGACGTCTATGAGTCAGGGACAAGCTTCCAATCCAATTTTCTTATAAATTGGCAAACATGATCTTTTTGAGTCAGATTCCCAAGACTTAACTATTATCTTTCTTTTTGGAATTATGTATGCAATTTGTGAATGGCTATAAGAACATATCCACTGGGATAGACCGGGCAGGCGGTTCGGTTCGGTTTCGAATCGGAACCGAACCGTCCGGTTCCAGTTCCACTTTGTGTGGAACCGGAACCGAACCGGTTAATTCCGGTTCGGTTCAGGTTCCATTCGGTTTTTTTTTTTTTACTTTTTCGAAAATAAAAGTTAAATTACAAATAATTACATTAAATTATTTTTTTTTGAAAATAATTACAAATAAAATTATGTAAATTACAAATTACGTTAAATTACATTACATAATTACACTAAATTATAAATAAAATTCTTATCTAAAAAATTAAAAAAATATATTATTGTATAAATTCAAACCGGTTCCAACCGTTGGAACAGGAACCGCCGGTTTGGTTCCGGTTTCGAACCGGAACCTTGGCCGGGTCTACACTGGGATGCGTCTCAAGAGTCGAAGATATATTATCTACAGATTCCTTACTCAAGCCATCCTTAATGAATTTAATTTTGTCTTCGCGATTATCAGACACCATTCCTAAAGAACGACAACGAGTATTGCAATTCCAACGTGCACATTTGTAACAAACACCCATTTGCTTAGCTCTACGTTTCTTTGCATATGTGCTTCTTCCAAAGCCAGGCAGATGTGAAATAAAAGAGTCAGAAGACTCACCTGCCGATCGGACCCGTGCTTCAATTACCCAACGAATATCATTAGGAACACCATGGATCGTTAGTAATCTCATCCGTTCCAAGCGAGCTTTGTAGACTTTCATCAGAGAGTTTTGAGGGAGAGAAGGAAATTGCTTGTGAAGATTTGCGAGAACTTCTTCCATCCTGAAATGTCTTAATCTGCAAACACTAACACACCAAATTAAATCACACCAAATCACAATATATACACAAATTGCATGGGTTGCCTCCATGCGAGCGCTAAGTTTAAATTCGTCAGCTAGACGTGACTTCTCGAACGTTAGGCTGGATCTGAAAGTGTGACACTTTCTTTTTGTCGCTCAAATGATTCTCCCCAGTAGTGCTTGACACGCTTATTTTTAACCTTGAATGTTTTTTTGGAGTCATGATCATGTATCTCAACGGCTATATCTGGTAAAACTTTGGTGATCACAAATGGACCTGACCACCGTGATTTTGGCTTCCATGGGAAGAATTTCACCCTTGATTTGTTTAACAGTACCTTCTGCCCTGGTTCCAGTTGTATGCGCACTAACTTCTCATCATGTCTCTTTTTGGCCTTTTCTTTGTACAATTTGGCATTCTCAAAAGGCTGATTGTGAAATTCCTCCAATTCGTTGAGCTGGTGGAACTTTTTCTCTTTTGTTGCTTGTAGTGTAAGAATTGGCTTTTTCAGTGTAAAAGACACATTATCTTCAAGCTCCATAGGCAATTGACATGTTTTAAGTTTGTCAGTAGAGCTTTGCATTGCATCAGAGTTCTGAACGGTACTATGTATCACATCAAGTCTAAAACATTCCTCATTCTTTTCATCATTTGGGAAATTCATGGCCTTGAAAACATTAAATGTTACTTCTTGGTCTTGTACCCTCATGGTTAATTCTCTTTTTTATACATCAATAATGGTTCGACCTGTAGCCAAGAATGGTCTCCCGAGGATGATTGACACATCTGCGTCTTCCTCCATATCAAGGATAATAAAATCTGCTGGGAAAATGAATTTGTCAACCTTTACCAGCACATCCTCAAATACGCCTCTTGGAAATACGAGCGTTCTATCAGCAAGTTGTAGAGAGACTGAAGTTGGCATTGTTTCTCCAATCTGTAATTTCCTGAAAATAGAAAAATGCATCAAGTTAACACTCGCACCTGGATCACACAGAGCCTTACCGAAGTCATGTTCTCCTGTGGTTCAAGGAACAGTGAAACAACCAGGATCTTTCAACTTTGGAGGAAGTTTTCTCTGAATGATGGCGCTGCATTCTTCTGATAATGCTACTGTCTCATAATCTCCCAATCTCCGCTTTCGTGAAAGAATGTCTTTCATAAATTTGGCATAGTTGGGCATTTGTTCCAACGCTTCTGCAAATGGAATGTTGATATGCAGCTTTTTGAACACCTCCAGGAAACGAGCAAACTGCTTGTCCAATTTGTTTTTCTGAAGACGCTGAGGAAAATGTGGAGGTGGAGTGATCTGTTCTTTTTCCTTTGCTTCTTTTTCCTCCATATGTTGCTTTTTTTCTTTTGGAACTTCCTCAGTAGTTGTTTTGGCTCCAACATCTTTGTTGATTTTAGTACCGCTTTTTAATATGATGGCATGACATTGCTCTTCCCCAGGTTCCTCGGATTTGGTTCAGTGTTGCTAGGAAGGTTATCTGGCGGTCTGTAACTTTGAGCATTGGCCAGTTGTCCAATTTGATTCTCCAGTGCTTTAATAGAAGCAGATTGACTTTGAATTAATGCTGCTTGGGATTGAAACATAGCATCATATCTTGCTGCTTGAGAGTCGTGTTTTGCTTCTATCTTTTTCAAGTGGGTCAACACTTCTGTTATTCCTGATTCATTTGTCTGCTCCTGGACTTTGTTCTGTTGTTGGAATCCGGGTGGTGGGTTATTCATTTGCCCTGAATTGTTGCTCCATGTGAAATTGGGATGATTCATCTACTCTAGGTTGTAGGTGTTCGAATATGGATTGTTCCCCTGTCTGTTGAAATTGTTGACATAATTCACCGTTTATTTATGTTGGTTGAAATATTCTGACTCAGGTGCTCCTCCAAATGGTGAACTTGTGGATCCACCATTAACCTTCATGTTAAGAGTTTCCAGATTTTTGCAAATCTGATCAAGCTTGGAATTCAGTGCTGTGTTGGCTCCAACTTCATAAATTCCAGCAATTCGTTGAATCAAGCTCCTTTCTGTTGGCCACAATGAGTTGTTATTGGCCATTTCTTCAATTAAGTCCCAGGTTTGATCTTCTCCTTTTGCCATTAAAGCTCCTCCAGCAGCAACATCAATTATGGTTCTCATTATTCCAGAAAGTCCATTGTAGAAGGTTTGGACTTGTAGCCATTTTGCAATCTCATGGTGAGGACATTTCCGGAGTAAATCTTTGAATCTTTCCCAAGCTTCGCAAAGAGATTCTGAATCTTGTTGCAAGAAGGATGTGATGTCATTCCTCAACTTTGCAGTTCTGGCTGGTGGAAAGTACTTTGCAAGGAATTTGGTGTCTAGAGTGTTCCAAGTTGTGATGGAACCTACTGGTAACGAATGTAGTCAAGCTTTAGCTTTGTCTTTCAGGGAATATGGAAAAACCTACAGTCTCATTGCTTCTTCAGCTGCTCGGTTGTAATTGAAAGTGCCGCAAACTTCCAAGAAGTTGCTGATGTGGGCATTGGGATCTTCAGTTGCATTTCCCTCAAACTGTACTGACTACTAAATCATCTGGATGCATGTTTTGATGTCACCCGCATTTGCTGGTAATGAAGGAAGTACAATACAAGAAATGAGTCCGTCAACCACCGGAATGGTTCTGTCTCAAATGGGAATCGGTGGTGCAACGTTCAAAGGTTCAGGTTCCATGTTAATGATTGCTTCTTGGCCTTCTCGTCTTTCCCTTCTCAACTGTCTGATGGTTCTTTCAATTTATGGGTCAAGCGGTCGGAGTTCAAAGCTTCTGGTTCGTCTCATGTAGTTTCTGAGAACCTAAAATACAAGAAACAAAAACAATAAGTAAAAAGAAATTAGATACAAGTAACGTATCTAACCCCAAAACTAATAGTGAAAGATAAATAAGTCCCCGGAAACGGCGCCAAAAACTTGACCGGTGCTTACACACATGCGTATAACGCAAGCGCACGTATCGTTCAAGTAGTATAAAAAGTATCGATCCCACGAGGACTTAATACATAATCTATTAATTTTATGAGGTCAAATGATTACTAGTATCTAACGTGTTGATTGATTGATTTGAAATGGTGATGATTTTGAATTTAAAAACAAGTAAATAAAATTACGCGAAAGTAGGTTTAAGAAAATTCAATATTTGGAGACTATCTAGGGTTGTGAATCTTCCAATATCATTTTAAAGATGAAGTGGTTATTTCATTTTTGTGTAATATATCGATTTACTAAACTGGAACACTAAATTATGCGAAAGCCTCTGTCGATGGTCAGACACAAATACCCAGTATAACCCAATTGAACCATATGTCTATGTCAACCAAATTACCTGGATTCATTAAGTTTATGTTCCAATTATGGCTACCACCGCCCGACATGTATATGTCTATCATGTAAGGAAATCTATTAAAGGGTTATCTATCATCAATGAAGATCGTGGGTTATTAAGTCTAAGGCTGAAACCTAAAATTCATTTGTCAAGTTTAGTTTAGATTTACCAGATCAATCTTATTTTTTGCCAATTAACAAGACGCAGCTTAAGACTTAATAAGTAAACCTTTAAATTACCCCAAACTATAAAATAACCCCTTATAAACCGGTGATATTAGAATTCTTCACAACCCCAGATAACTAACTTAGTTACGACACATAACTAGGGCTAGTAAAAACTTAAATAAAATAAAAGACATAAAGTAAAATGTTGAAAAGTAAATTGCTGAAAAGTAAATGACGGAAAGTAAATGCTGAAATTAAATACTGAAAATTAAATGCTGAAAAGTAAATGCTGAAAGTAAATTACTGAAAAGTAAATGCTGAAAGTAAATTGCGGAAAATAAATTGCTGAAAAGTAAATGCTAAAAGTAAATTGATGAAAAGTAAATAATTAAAAGTACAATAAAAGAAAATGCTGAGGTAAAAGGATCAACTTTTATTACTTCTATTTTAGATATCTCCCTTAATATAATATATTAACTTTGCATGATAATTATCAACCAGCCATATAGGCGTTATCCAGATTATGTCAAATTAATAATTAATTACCAACCGACCAATCAGGCGGTATCCAGTTTAGTCAGGTTAAAACCAATTTAAATAATTACTAACCGACCAATATGGCAGTATCCTCGTTAAGTCAGGTTTTAACTAGTTTATATATTATAATTAAGGGAGATTAATCTAAATATTAGTAATAAAAGTTTTACCTTTTACCCCAGCAAATGGGAGTTACCTCCTCATTACTGAAAAGTAAAAACTGAAAATTAAAGAAAGAAAATATTGTGCGTAAAAGTAAATTGCGGAAAGTAAAAACTGAAAAGTAAATAAAAGAAAGTGCGAAAACGGAAATTAATTACTGAAAATTGTAAATAAACAAACAAGATACAATCTTCTTTGTATTCTTAAGGAATTCCTTAGAAGAAAGTATGAATTTACAAATGAAATGGCTTGGTATTTATAGGCAAAATTTTACCTCCATCAAATCATCCACCAAATCCATTATTAATTGCCACTAATTGCTCCACCAAATCCATTATCAATTGCTCCACTAATTGCTTATCATGTTTGGTGGTGATTTGATAATTTTTATTATTTATTTATTAATTTATTTTTTGCTTTGAAAATAATTGAAAATGACTTTAATAATTACACACAACACACTTCTGGATGGTTCATCAATTTCGGGCATGAAATCTTCAAAATTCGAAATTATGTTGTCTTTTAAAATTGTAGATATTTGAGTATTCTCTAATCTGGAACTTGAATTAGCTCAATCCGATATCGGAGTAAAAAGTTATGCCCAAAATACGACAGATGCGCAAAATTGGAATTTCCAAAACTGCACTTCGTTAAAACTCCCTTTCAAGTTTCCAATCTCCAAAATTAATATGTCAAGTCCAATTTTTGCCCTTATTTGACCCAAATTTCGTCCTAAATGATTTCATTGTGTTCCAATATTATTTTATCTGTAAAATAAACTAAAACACATCAAAACGTTCATCAAACCCGAGAAACGAAACATAATATTAAGTAAAAGGGGAGGTAAATATTGATATATTTTCCGCTCATCAACGGTATCCTACCACGTCACTTCACACTGAGATTTTTTCACAATATATAAAGCATGAGACTTTAGTTCAGTGAATATGAGAAATATCAGTTCCTCTACGAGGGTAGAAATTGGTGATATTTAGTTGTAGATAAATTTCGGGTGTACATTAACCTTGAAGGATGTCATGTATGTTTCAGAACTTCGGTTGAATGTATTCTCGGGGATAGCCCTTAAAAAACAGGACTATGACAATCACTTCGGAAATGACACATGGAGAATGGTAAAAGGTATCATGATTATCACCGAGGACATGTTTGCGGCACTTTATACAAAACTCATGTGAAGAGTTGTGGAGACAGCCTCAATGTAGCTTAAAAAGATGCATCTCAAAATCTGTGGCACTAAAGGCTCGGTACATGGATGATATATGGTTATCTACATTGACAAAAAAATAAGCTTATCAAGGATGTTGCACTATGTCCTTACAACAACTACTTGTTTGGTAAGCAATAAAGAGTCTCGTTTAATTTTTCTTCTAAGAGAATATCATAGTTGTTCAGTCTGGTGCACTCTGATGTGTGTGGTCCATTGGAGGTTGATTCATTAAGAAATAACAAGTATTTTCTGACTTTCATTAATAATTCTTTTCGGAAAGTGTGGGTATATTTCTTGAAGAATAAGAATCAAGTCCGAGTTCATTTCAAAATATTACACGCCATAGTATAGTGTCAAACATAGAAGAAACTGAGGTACCTCCGCACAGACAATGAATGCGAGTATACTTCAAGAGAGTTCGATGCCTACTGTACATGACATTCGGCATGAGAGGACCGTTTCATGTACCCCACAACATAATGGTGTAGCTGAAAGAATAAATCGCACCATTATAGAGAAAGTCAGAAGCATGATCAATATGAGTAAGCTGCCAAAACCATTCTGGGGAGAAACTGTTAGTGTCACTTGCTATCTGATCAATAGATCACCATCTATCTTGTTGAATTTTGAGATTCCGGAGAAAGTGGGGTCTGGTAAGAATCCTTCATACTCTCATCTTAGATTTTTCGGCTGTTTAGGTATTGTACATGTATCTAAGAAGCTCAGACAGAAACTCGATGTAATGACTACTCCATATATTTTCTTAGACTATGGAGATAAAGAATTTGGATACATACTATGGGACCAGAAAGAAAAGATGGTCATCAGAAGCCGAAATGTAGTGTTTTATGAAGACCATATAATAGAAGACATTGGAAAATATTGGGGTTTTACACGGTAGAAGCGTGGTTCGAGCGAAATCGTAACTTTAAAATTTTTAAGCTTACCGAATAAATTATTCGATATCCAATATAAATAATTCATTCATATTTCACCTAAATGTTTTATTCTATATCAAATAACGACATATTTAATTTAGAAAATAATGCGAAACTTTTATGAAAATATTTTTCTACAAAATAACATAAAACACGTTTACGACCGAACCGACCAACTAATACCACACGAGGTTATCCAGGTCAGTCCCAATAGAATTTGGGCAATTCATGGCTACCCAAACAGTGACTAATTCATTGTCTGAGCAGCCATTATCCGGTTAGCTCAAAATTCATCAGGTAACGCCATTTTTCACCGTTTTCGTGTATTTTCAATCCAAAATAATTTTCACAAATTATTCTAATGCCTAATACACATCCAATTCATTTAAATAACATATTTTTCATCACAAAATTTCCAGAATTTTCATATATGATATGGATATAAAAATAATCATTTTTATGCTTTAAATCAAATTTTTCTTTACATTAATCTAATTAATCATAACACTAATCAAAGCCTCCACAAATGAAGAACTCAAGAATAATTATAAGTATTATTATAATGTTCATAACACTCTAGAATGACAATCAATCATCATATGATAAAATTGAATTAATATTACACTAATATTAATCTATATTACTTCACACATGCATCTAACCTCTCAATTAATCATCCAAATAAAAAAGCCTCAAAATTTAAGAAAGAAAATAAATCATAGAACAATTCTAGATACTCAAGAACAAGAAACAAATTTTATATGCTTAAGAATATCAAAGATTATCTCAAAATCTCCAAATTTCCTTAAGATTTCTTTTTGATTTGATCAATTTCTCTCAAGTTTCTCTCAAGAATTATTTTGGAAGCTTTCTAATAGAGGAGATTTGGCCATGGTTAACTTATTAAAGGAAAAAAATAATTTTCACTTATGTAGTAGGGTAGCTGAAAATTAGGGGGAGGGGGTAAAATGGTCAATTGATAATTCATTTAATCAAATTAAAATATCAAGCCAAAGTTATCAAATCTAATTTGATAACTATTACCTTTAATAAAACATTTCATTTGTAACCAATTATAATTAAACATATTACATAACAATTATGAAATATAAATATTATTTAATTATCTAAATATTTAAATATCTAAATAATTAACTAATATATATGTATTTTTATTTACACTAAATAACAAAATACATATATAAATGACATGTGTCAAAATCTCATTTGACATTTATTAATATGTATCTAATCAAATTTATACAAATACACATTAATTATTAATTGACCAAAATGGCCATAAGCAAGTATAATTTTGTTTAACTGTTAAACGATTCGAATTAACTTATTTAATCCGATAAAATATTATGAATAATCTGTATTATTCATAACGCGTTATCCAAGTGCTCAACAAATACACTTCATATTGTGGGACTCTCTAAGTTCAGGTTTATCTATCATAGAATCCAATTTCATGTCCATAATGTACACATTCATAAATTATGATGGCCACAGATAATCTCATTAAACTATGCAAGTCGAGGTCATTGCATACGTATAATTCTTCCGTCACAATCTATCCATATTATATCAGGGATATAAATGAGAACATCAAATCTCCGAGGTATAATAAAGTCAACTTATAAATTTACGATCTCTTTATAACACTCGGAACTCACTTCCACAGTATACCATGGTTTTAACAGATCACTAACACGTGCATGATTTTTATTCCATGTACATAGGACTGACAGATTCTATATGATACTTGCAGGATATCATGAGCATGAGTCCACACCCGACGACCAGGCAGAGGTCTGATATAAATAGATCGGTGACTGTGACTGCCATCAATGTGTGGAGGATAACTCATATATTCATAGTGATATCTCAAGTCGAATGACCACTATGCTACTTGGCTCGAGAAGACTCTCATTAACGTTGATGTACCTTATATTAGGAAATATTTGGTGAGCTGTTCAGTGTTTATCAAATAAATACTTACACATCTATACGAGTTTCCCGAGACTCATGGTTAATTGGGATAAACCATCGGACCAAGTCTCGATATACGACATGTACTGGTTTCAACGGATTTTACTGATGAACCCGTGTTAGTAAATCTTTCTAAAGTGCCACATAATAATTTTCTTTTATTTAAAAGATACAAATCTTATTCAAAATTAGATTCCTCCACAAATATTTATTATTATAAGAAAATAACATTTAAATTTTACTCAATCCATGTAAGAGCAGACCCCACACTAGTTGTTATAGAAATTGTATTATAATATTAATTGTGGGTGCTAAAAATGAGATAAAGAAATAGTGTTTGTTACATTCAATTTGTTGGGCCTAACCTTTATAAAGTCCAATTGAATTTTGAGCTTCATTATGAAAGTTCCCTGCAAATTGGGCTTGTACAAGCGTGTTGTTTAGTTAGGATTTTCCCTTTCTTCCTTTATGATTGCAATTAAATTGTTAATCCAAGAGTGCAATATGTTGGGGTTGGTGCTCAGAGCGCCAATCCGGACCGTATTTATGTCTGATTCATGAATACGATCAATTTCTTTTTCCAAAATATTACTTATTTATGGTTGCACCTCTTGTTTTTATATACGTATTCGATCTGATTACGATTAGATTGAAACTAAATATGGTTTATGATATGTAATATTTAGACAAAGGCCCGATAATATATAATACAGTACACAGTTACAAAGTTAGTTTTTAATTGACATTGGGAAGTGTCACTGCTAAATGTATATTATCAAATATAGTTCATGGTCAAGATTTACTAACACGGGTCGGTTAGTCAAATCTATTGAGACCAGTACATGTCGTATATCGAGACTTGGTCCGATGATTTATCCCAATGAACCATGAGTCTAGGGAGACTCATATAGACGTGTATGTGTTTATAATGGATAAACACTGAACGACTCACCGAAGATTCTTAATGGATGGTACACCAACATCAATAAGAATCTTCTCGGGTTGAGTAGCATAGTGGTCCTTCGACTTGAGATACCACTGTGGATGTATGAGACATCCTCCACACTTAGATGGCAGTCACGTCACCATCTATTTAGATCAGACCTCCGCCTGTTCGTTGGGTGTGGACCGATCCTCAAATAGGTGAGGCTAGATTGGTGAAGTATTGAATGGATTAAAGTGTTGGATTTTGTAAATTTGGTGAAATTGGACAATTTGATGAAATTGAAAAATTAGGGTTCATAACCCACTCCAAATTTGGGGATTTTCATATATGTGATGTATTATGGTATGAATATGATGCATGTAAAATTTTAGGTTGATTGGATTTGATCTTGGCATGTTTTGAACTAAAGGGACCAAATTATAATTAATTGAAAATTTTGGGTGGCTCACGGCATTAGACTAAAAATTGGGGATTTATGTGAAATCTGATTTTGATGCATTAGATGTGTTGAAAATGTTTTTAGAAATGATTTAGAATCATCCAAAATTATATTTGATAATTTTTGGGTAAAATAATCAATTTACAAAGTTTTGGGGCAATTCGGTAATTACCAAGAAATTTGATCTCTTGTGTAATTTTTTCAGAATTTGATAATTGGATAATTAAATAAATAAGTTTATTTAATTTATCCAAGAAAAATTTTGAAATCGAAAATTTTGATTTTCCACTATTCCGCTGCGTTACCGATATTCCCCCTTAAAACCCCAACACAATGGTATCAGAGCGAGTCTGATTCTGGACACCTTAATATGATTATCCCTTTAAAATCTAATTGTTGTTCTTTTCTTTACTTGATACATGCATGCTTTCATTTAATTTGATTAAATTTAAGTGTATGACACTTTATGGAATATCCCCGCTTAATAAGGTTTTAAAGTAACTTGTATTTGGAATACTTGTTTCTTGGTCCGTCTTGTCAATACGGTTTATGAATATTTTTCTGTGACTACATCCGAGACCGTGCCTCTGCTGTGAGGGTGTAGCCGATAGAGATTTATTTATGCCGGATGTATATAAGATACTAGATAAATTCAAGCGAAAACGGAATTCTGAACGTGCCCTAGCTGTCAGGGTTACGCAAGTAACTTGAGTTTATCATTGACGAGTTTAACCTTGGTACGTCTCCTTTTGGGCCTGCCTTAGCAGCGACAACGAGAAACGACCAGGACCGGAACCTCGGAGTCACTATTGAGTGATTGACAAATGAGTTGTCTACCTGTGAATATACGTAGGCGAGACCGTGCCTCTGCTGTGAGTCGAAATATATTCATGGGGTCCACTTCCCATTATGGAATTCGATTTAATTATTGAATTCTCATTTTTCCGTTGGGGATTACGGTATCACGTAAAATAGTGGGAGGCACTCCTAAGTTTAAAATATTCCATAACTTAGGCAGTGTGTACTGTTATGGAAATTGCCGCTTGTTTGTTTCCTTATTCTATTGTTTATATAGAATTGAACTTTTATTAACTGCACACATATTATGATATGTTATCTGACTTGACTCTTGGTTACAATAATTATAGAATAGGTTCTAAATACTACTAGACTAGGATATTATTAGATTGGTCTAAACCATCGGGAACTGTTGTTCCGATTTTCTTCAAAAATCAAGATGGTTAATGACTTAGTTTCTAAGTCATGATAGATAATCTAGATAGATATCCCTTTTAGGATATAATACTTTAGAGAGAATAGTTTCTTATGCAGTAAGAATTGACTTGAATTAGTTCATGTCTCGAGATTCTTGACTGGCATTAAGAAAGCCTCATTAGGTATTTGTTTACCTAGTAATGACGTTTCTTAGCTTTAATTACCTTTAGAGGCAATGTGTCTGACACAATTTGCTAATCAGTTATTTGCAATTGTTGTGAATAATTGAATGCAAATAGTAAAGCTAAAGAAAGGAGATAAATATAGTTGTGTATAGAAAATATCGATTTTCACAATACTACAACTATAGGTATTGAATACCAGATCTCCTGTCTAATTATTTAAAATATTAGTTAACGATTGTTTTGATATTTGATATCGGAACTTGCGACTATTTGATAGTTACTTGTTCTTTATAAACAATTGTTATATATTTAAATATAACTAGTAGTGTCATTGACGTAGAGTTAAACATTAAGAAAAATTATTCGGTAAAATAAATAATTTAGAACGGTGCTTTATGAGATTTTATCACTTAAGCATTGGATGTTTATTCCGTATGGTAAAGATGGTTTGATATGAGATCACACCACATATCCTTATCCATTTAATGAATATTGTATTCAGGAAGGTGATTAAGATCTCGTTTAACCAATGATTGTCATTGGACCACCAGATTTATTTAACTGATACATCAGATGTATGTAGTTTAATAATAATAATTGCTTAAGGTAGTTTTTCTTTATTTTCGTAACTTAGTTACGTGTTTCTGAAAGAACACATATTGAACGTCTTGAAATGATCAAGAACATTCAATCTGTTCTGATGAAACGTAGATTGAACATTTTTTACTGGTTCAAAGATATTCAATCTGAAGTTTTTGAGAACTCTATCCTTAAAATTCATTACATGTCTTTGAACTGTTCAAAGATCTTTGATACGATCAAACATATGAATTTAAAGCAATTAGTTCTAAGATTATTCAGTGAATATTTCTTATTCAATATTATTCTTCCACGATTCCATCTTGATGGATTTGAGTAGTGGAGCAGTCGAATCTTATATGATTTGATTCGTTTGATATTGAATGTTACCGAATTAGTTTCAATACTCTTGGGGATATGCTCCAGTAACACTAGTTCATCCTTTTAATTTAGGTTCCATTAATTTCTACAGTTATAATATGATATGTATAGGTAGAAAATCTGAATCTTGAAAAGTTTGAGATTTGAATCTTTCTTTTATATAATAGTTATATAATGGAAATTACTTACACCTCGGAGGTATAAGTAAAATTTTATCATTTATTCTATTTTATAGAATATTGTATTATATTTGATAGAATATATTTCCTACAATCCTAAGTAATAAAATCATTTTATTACTTGGTGTGTAACATCAGATGTTAACCATTGTAGAAAAGACTTGACTTATTGAAGTCAAATGTGAGAATGATAATTTTAAATGGAACTACGTAATTAATAAGATGAAACAACCCTTATACATCTTCTATATAAGTTTAATAGGATATCAGAATCATTTACGAGTATTTGATACTTAATGGTTCTGTTGTTTTCTTACCGAAGAAAATTATCCTATAACTTATAATGGAAGCGATATTTGATATCGATTCTGGAAGTTCACCATTGAACCATAGATCTAAGATTGTTCATAGCTTACTACGATCAAGTTTTGAACTTGATTAAGCTTTTATTATGAATTAGTTCATGATATGTGCTAATTGTTTGCGCAGCGAAAGCAGTGTGAGCTTATTAAAGGTTTGACCTTTACAGTATGACAGTGAGAAAGTTATACTCAGCAATCTATTGTAGATTCTGAGGAAACTTGTCTCTAGTCACACTAATTGAAAAATTTAAGATCTGTTGGTTAATGTTGATATTAAACTATACATTTTGGCTAAAGAATGCAAAGTGGCGTTTTTGAATGGCTTGTTCAGATAAGAGATCAGTTGTGATTTCTTAGTTTGAAGAGTACATTCTGAAATGGCCATAGAGTTTGTGTTCTGCTGAGATCGCAGTTTAATGTTCTAGCTTATAGAGCCTATTGTAGACTCGGATAAGTCTTCCGAAAATCTGTGTTCTCTGTTTTTTTATAGCGTCAGATTGTCTGAGCTTGTCAAAGTATAGAGAATACATATGTGATTGAAGGGTTAGTGGGAGCATACAAATTACTTTCTAGTGTTATATATCCTAACGACATTATCATTATTATGGTAATAATGAGATGTTTTTTAGGTAAAAGGTTTACCTAAGTCTTATTTACTCCGTGAAAACAGTGGGAGTAGTCTCTGTTATATTCGATATAAAGTTTTATTTAAGATATAAAACCAAGAGACTTGTGAGATACTCCTATTATTAGTCGTGCATTAGATATGATCTAATAAAAGACATAACAAGGCTATCTGTATGACAGTTAGTATAACTGTTGACAGTTAATGTGTGTCTTATATATAATATTCATCTTTCGTAAATGATGTTTCCTTTTTCGAAAGAGATATTGATTAGAATGTCTAATCAATCTTATGTATCATTTGATGATGACATAATGAATACTTTATTATATACGATTAAAGATATCGATTTAATAGTAATTGTTACGAGTTATTTTGATACCCTATAGACCATAGAATTGATCTTGAAACACGTTCTTTGTTATCTTTGAGATATTAAGAACGAGTTTCTAATTTATGGAGCATTTAGTTTGTAATCTTTTGGGTCAGATTAGTTTTGAGTCTAATTATGACGCTAGACTGTCTATGTCATAAAGAGTCACAAAAGATGTAGTGGGAGTGTCACGAAGAATTCTACTATATAGTGGAATTAGATGCAACTTATGAAGTATTGACTTATGAAGTTGCATAGTGACCTGATAAATTAGAAGTTTTGAATTGATGTTGTGCTTGCGGTTGTCTTCATAGTATTTTGGATTTGATCACTAAATACTTGGACAACTCAGTAGCTGTAGCACAATAATTATGTAGCATCAGAGTCATATTAATGTATAATTTAGATTCTACAAAATATGAATGATGCTAGCTATGGGAAACGATGGAGTTTGTTTGACAAACTCAATATGTTATAGCGGACCTACTTCTCGTAGCCTGCCTCTTAAATGCCTGGTAAGCTTTTGAGGGCCATGCGTATATGATACACATTGAGATGTGTATATGATAACATGGATTGACATTAAAGTAAGTGGGAGAAATTGTTGGGGTTTGTGCTCAGAGCGCCAATCCGGACCGTATTTATGTCTGATTCATGAATACGATCAATTCTTTTTTCCATAATATTACTTATTTATGGTTTCACCTCTTGTTTTTATATACGTATTCGATCTAATTACGATTAGATTGAAATTAAATGTGGTTTAGTGATATGTATATATTAGACAAATGCCCGATAATATATAATACAGTACACAGTTACAAAGTTAGTTTGTAATTGACATTGGGAAGTGTCATTGCTAAATGTATATTATCAATATATTAGTTTGTAATTGACATTGGGAAGTGTCACTGCTAAATGTATATTATCAAATATAGTTCATGGTCAAGATTTACTAACATGGGTCGGTTAGTCAAATATGTTGAGACAAGTACATGTCGTATATCGAGACTTGGTCCGATGGTTTATCCCAATGAACCATGAGTCCAGGGAGACTTGTATAGACGTATAGGTGTTTATAATGGATAAACACTGAACGACTCACCGAAGATTCTTAATGGATGGTACACCAACGTCAATAAGAATCTTCTCGGGTTGAGTAGCATAGTGGTCCTTCGACTTGAGATACCACTGTGGATGTATGAGACATCATCCACACCTAGATGGCAGTCACGTCACCGATCTATTTAGATCAAACATCCGCCTGTTCGTTGGGTGTAGACAAATCCTCATGATATCTTGTGTATCAAGATAGGATCCATCAGTTCTGTGTACATAGCATAGGTAGTCCATATATGATTAGCAGTCTGATAAATCTGTGGCCACAGTATACTTCGGAAGTAAGTTACAAATGTTATTTAGAGATTGCTAATAGATACGTCGACGGGATAATACCTATAGAGATTTGATGTTTACATTTATATCTCTGGTATTATCCGGATACCTGTGACGGAGGGATTATATGTATGCATTGACCTCGACCTGTATGATTCAGCTAGTTTATCTGTGGTCGTCATAATTTACGGGTGGGTAAAATATGGACACGAAATTGGATTTTGTGACAGATATACCTGAATCTAGAGAGTCTCACTAATGAAATATACTCGTAGAGCACTAGGGCGACTTTTATAAATAGTGATGATTATTTATAAATCGTTTATACGTTAAACGAAAAATACATGCGAACAGGCCGAACCGTCATTTCCTAATTAATGTGTATTTGTATTTAATATATGATATTATTAAATACACATTAATAAATCGTCAAATAAAGGTATTTGACATATATCATTAATATATGTATTTGAGATATTTAAAGTAAATATAATACATATATTTGAGATATTTGTATTTAATTAATTATTTAATTGTTAAATGATTAATATAATTAAAATATAAATATCTCACCAAATGATAAAGTTAGGAAATGATTATTAGTGTAAATTGTTGACTTTTGCATTAAAGGAAAAATGTTATCAAAAGTGTGATGATGACTTATATATTTTGTTTTAAATGTTAAAATTGAAAATATCTATTTTCCTTTATTTTTGCAAAAATTCGGCCAACACCCTAATTAAATATAAGTGTTATATTTTTTGTATTGCTTTATTTGACTTTAAAGAAAATCATTAAATGGTTTGATGATTGCTTATACAAGTTGATTAAAGCTTTATTGAAACAAAATAAAAAATATCTAGATATTATATATACATCACAATTTCGGCCAATGCCAATTTTGAGCAAGTATATATTGTTTTGTTTCATCTTTTAGGGTACAAGTTCATTAGATACCAAATAAACATAAAAGAAGTTGAGAGAAAAGCTTGAAGGCTAAAGGAAAAAGCTTGGAAATCTTTGAGTTTTGTAAGTTTTTCTTTAAAGTTTTCAACATGAAAAATGTTTCTAACATGCTTAGCATCATTTGTGTTGCTTTGGTGTTATCTCTCTTCTTATAGTTTGTGTTTATTTCGGTTGTGAACTTTGATGAAATATTGATGCATGTAAGTAAGCTTGAAATGGTTTCAAAGCTTTACTTTTGATTTTTGGAAAATCAAGTTGTCATTATAGAGTTGGTAAGCCACTCCTTGGTGGCCTAGAATTATTCTAGAGTTGTTTCAAAGTGGTGAGGCTAGATTGGTGATGTATTGAATGGATTAAAGTGTTGGATTTTGTAAATTTGGTGAAATTGGACAATTTGATGAAATTGAAAAATTAGGGTTCATAACCCACTCCAAATTTGGGGCTTTTCATATATGTGATGTATTATGGTATGAATATGATGCATGTAAAATTTTAGGTTGATTGGATTTGATCTTGGCATGTTTTGAACTAAATGGACCAAATTGCAATTAATTGAAAATTTTGGGTGGCTCTCGGCATTAGACTAAAAATTGGGGATTTGTGTGAAATCTGATTTTGATGCATTAGATGTGTTGAAAAATATTTTAGAAATGATTTAGAATCATCCAAAATTATATTTGATAATTTTTGGGCTAAAATAATCAATTTACAAAGTTTTGTGGCAATTCGGTAATTACCAAGAAATTTGATCTCTTGTGTAATTTTTCAGAATTTGATAATTGGATAATTAAATAAATAATTTTATTTAATTTATCCAAGAAAAAATGTTGAAATCGGAAAATTTTGATTTTCCACTATTCCGCTACGTTACTGATATTCCCCCTTAAAACCCCAACACAATATACTTATGCTTTAAGTGTATTAGTGAGTAATGAATTCTTCCCCTTATTTTCTACAAGCTCATTAGCTTATATAGGGTCATATGTGTGTGTGTGTTGATTTCTGATTCACACTTGTCCATAACTGGACTTCCATCATGCTTGCATGCTAAGATAAATGGATTGCCATTCAAGTCCACTAATTTTGGATGATGATATATGTGACATCATGTACTCTAAGGTTTCGATGTCGAGGTTGACGGGCTCCAGAGTGAGTCCTCTTCGGAATAGGCTTGATCGGATTAGACTTAACTTGGAGTTTCCACATTCCGGAATGAGAAGACCTCAGAGTGATGTTACTCGTGTGTAACGTCACTCCGGGGTCGAGGTCGAGGTCTAACCTTTCTGATCAAATCTTAGTCTTTCTAGAAGTCGTTGGACTCACAGGGTCAACCTGACTTCTCATGTATACTATTGTTGTAGTACCATAACAAGTAGAGTCGACCAACGGTTCGGTTAGGTTCCGAACCAAAATCGAACCGAATGGTTCTCGATTCCACAAGTGTGGAACCGAGAATCGAGAACCGAACCGGACCAGAACCAGACGGTTCCAGTTCGATTACGATTCCCCTTCTGTTTTTTTTTTAATTTTAATAATAAATTTTAAAAAATTGAAAAAAATCCATACCAAAATGACCATTTAATCGTAATGTATTTTCAAACTATCACATCATTTTTATAGAATCATTTTTATAAATTTTTTTTAACATAGAATCCTTTTTATAGCCAACTTTTGGCTAATGCTTTCTTCATATAAGCGATGTGAGATATTTGTTACTTGACTATTGTGTCCCACATCGTTTATATGAAGAAATCAATAACCAAGAGTTGGTTATAAAAATGATGTTTTAGTATTGAAATTTTAGATCTCATTACTATTTCTCTAAAAATTATTATTAAAATTTTAACCATTCGGTTCCAACCGGTTCGGTTAGGGTCAGAACCCTAACCGAACCGGTTAATTACAGTTTCAGTTTCGGAACCAGAACCGGAACCGGTTGGAACCATAACCTTTGCCGGGTCTAATAACAAGATGTTACCCTCCCATTGGATCTTCGTCTGCGTGCAGCAGTTCCACTGAGGAGACATGCCGAGAAAGATTCAATAACATGTCGACATGTATCCCCGGTGGTAGGGCTAACTCTAAGAACATATTAATTTAACCCCATCCGTGGGACCACCACCCCGCACATTGCTGTCAAAAGCAGAACCCTTATTTTTTTTTAGAGAATCTCCTAATCGTTCCACTACATTAATAAATTGCAAAAATAAGAATAAGTAGCAATTACCAAATCACTTAAAATGGGACAAATAAGAACCGAAATTGGGACTAGAATCGGACCAATTAACATTCCACTTCCGTCATATACTCTTATTGGGCCGGAATTCGAAGACTATTAGATGTAAATGCTGATGGGCTTATTGTTTTGGGCCACAACAAAATACAGACACGATGCAAATTATTAAGCTGCGACCCAAACACCAGATCACTACTCCTGCCTATATATTGTCCACTTAAAACCCTAATCTCTTTACTTCATTAGGGTTTACGGAAGCCGCAGCTCCTGGATCCAGGTTCGAACCTTAATCCTCTCTCTCTCTCTCTGTTTTTTTTTTTTTAAGAAAATAAAAAAATAATTATCTCTATATTCATGTTTCAATTATGTATGTCTCTTTACAATTTGCTTTCTTTATGCATCAAATTATGGGACTCGTGGCTTGAGTTTTCTCAATATTTAGATCTATAGTTTATAAAGCAACTAGCTTCAGCTATCATATTGGAGTTGCTATTTAGAAATTTTTACCACTAAATATATATGATCCTTCGTATTTCGAGCAACTCTTTGAATAAGCATGCAATTGAAAATTAATTATATAGATATAAATTGCTACATGTTTTAAATGTATGCTCGCCATGCTGTTAAGATTCTAGATGTTTATTTGTTTATAAGGATCTGGGAAATGATTGAAACTGCATAAATGTATTTTTATATCAGTTTATATGCTTCCAGTTGATATTGTTTGTGTATATGAATATCAGTGCGGTCATGAGTATCTTTATTTACACGCCTTAAATAGCTTACCTTTTGTTTGCTTTGTATAGTTGCATTTTATTTGTTCTCCGGTTGCTCAATTTTGTGTCTTTGCATATCTTACAGAAACATGGCCGTTCCTTTGCTGACCAAGAAGATTGTGAAGAAACGCCTCAAGAAGTTCAAGAGGCCCCAGAGTGATAGGAAGATATCTGTGAAGGTATCTATTTACTTCACTTTTTTCTGAATTAGTTTTAGTATGATTTATTTTAGTGAATTCCTACTTATGATATGTTGCATCGCATGGACTTCTGTCCTGTCCCTTTTTTTTATGCTGGTCTTGACAATGCTTCTGTGAAACCATTTCCCTATATTAATCTATCTGTTCTTCCTGTAACGAAGATTTTTTATTTCTATTTTGTTTCTTTTACTTTTCTGTTTCCGTTCTAGAGTTCTTTTGTCTTTCCATGTCTATTTAAATATCTAAAAAAATCTTGAATTCGAGTTTACTATGTTTCTCTTCTTGTTAGAAAGATGATAATACTATTTCCAGTCACAGTACTTGTGGATCAGATGAATCATATAATTCATAAAAGAAATACATCTTACACATGGAATGGTCGTAGTTCCATCATCAATTTTATTGCATGTTTGACTAGTGCTTTTTCCCCATCCAAACTCAAGTTTCCTCCATCATAAATCTTCATTTGATCCTAGAAGAAGCTCTTGTGGGTTTTCTTTTTTTGGGGGATGGAAGAGGAAGTCGGGCCTATCCATATCTAAGACCCGAACAATTCTTTGAAATCATATTTCTTTTATATGTTGGGATTTCCATGGGAATGGGATAAAGCCTTGTTAAATGTTTTTTCCACCCATCTTTAGCAATGCTTATTGAATCCAAAAATCGTGTGGAAGTAGTATACTCTGTCTGGTTTTTTGTTTATGGAATCCCTTGGATGTTCATTCAGATATTTTCTATTTGATGATGCAATAATCTTGTAATGGCCATGTTGCATTACAACCTAATGAACCTGGGTATCGCACTTATTCAGGCTTAGTTCTTGTAAGTTTATCCCATTAATTAAAGATTAGCTCCAGTATGCTGAAATTCAGTCCGCCCGGAGATATTTGATTTTGTTAAATCTGGAGACATTTAACACAGCTTTTGGCTCACTACTAAATTGTTCTGTTGAATTATTTTACTTGGTGGTGGCAGGAAAACTGGCGAAGGCCAAAGGGTATTGATTCACGTGTCAGGAGAAAGTTCAAAGGATGTACTCTGATGCCCAATATTGGTTACGGCTCAGACAAGAAAACACGCCACTATCTTCCCAATGGATTTAAGAAATTTGTTGTGCACAATGTCAAAGAACTGGAAGTCTTAATGATGCACAACAGGTCAATAACAGTTTAATTTTCTTGTGTTTATACTTGTCATTTCTCTCTGATATTTTTTTCTATCCCTGAAGATCCTTACCAATTGTAGCTTTCCTTTTGTTGTAGAACATACTGTGCCGAGATAGCCCACAACGTATCAACGAAGAAGAGAAAGGAGATTGTCGAGCGTGCTGCACAATTGGACGTTGTCGTTACCAACAAATTGGCTAGGCTGCGCAGCCAGGAGGATGAGTAAACAATGGTTTCAATATTATGTCAGTTTTGCTTTTGTCACAATTACTCTCTGCATTAGGCATCATCTGTTCTCTGAACCAAGTATTTCTGAGATTTTACTATGTTTTTTTCCCCTGGAATGACTGGTCTTCTCCAGGGTTTAATTAAAAGTATTTTATATTTTTGCTCAATTATATGCAAGTAACTCAAATTTCATTTAGTGGTTAATTTTAAAAAAAGAAAAACTATTTAACAAATCTTTCATAAAAAGTATGGGACTCTTTGCACCTTAAAATTTTCTTTGGACACTATTACCCTGAATATATCTGTTTATATAATTGTCTTTATTAGTTAGTGATTTATTTTATTGGTACTTTTGTAATATATATATATATATATATCCTAGAAAAAATTTGATTGTCAATTTAAATATACTTGGTGGGTGGGTCGGTTGATAAAATTTGTGGATAAAAACACCTTTTGTGGGGAAGGTATTCAGTTATTATGCTAAAATAACAAAAAGAAAATATTTAAGTACTTGTTCTTACATTTTTATTCGTATTTAATTCACTTGACATCTCAATTAAAGAATAATAATAGTAGTATAATATAAAACATGTTTTTTTTTTGTTTTTATTAAAGTTGTGATTGTCTGGGTTTGGAAAATTATATTCACAAATTCAAGTATTGATTTTTAATATTTTCAAAACTCATTTTCTTAAAATATAGTCATCACAATTCTCTCTTGACAAAATAAGATGTGGACTCTCACAGGTTACGATTTGCACTCATATTCCGCTTTCTAGAAGATAAACTTTCTTGCTACAATGTAAATTCCCCAAATGTCCCTTCTTTTTTTGAAATGAAAGTAATACTTCTCATTTAACCACTATTGTTCAGCCATACAACAGTTTCAATCTTGTCTAAAGCTATCTTTGCTAAAACATGAGCAAAGGTATTACAATTTCTAGAACTGAAAATGCATTTGCAGTCTTGGAAAATTTTACTGGCTTCTTTAATTTCTGAGATTATCCAGTCCACTTTTGTAATGCTGCAACTCCTTTAACATCTGATTCCAAGACAATTGAATTCACTCCTACTATTTTTGCTAACTGTAGTCCCCAACTTGTAGCTTCAGCTTCAGCATATATCACATCCCCAAAGAACCTTGAAGTCTTGACCGTTGCAGCTATGAGGTTGCCATTCCAGTCTCTAATGACAGCACCCAACCCAGATAACTTACTCTCTATCTTGGTAGCCGCATCCACATTTATCTTGTAACACCCATTTGGAGGAGGTTTCCATGACATTTTCATCACTGATTCTTCTCGTAGATTATACATCAACCATTTTGGAGAATGATTTCAGGGACATGGGCAGCCGGCATAACGATGGATCTCCTGTTATTACGACTTGTTGCCCATTCTGCCACAGTTTCATGGACATTTTTCCTCAATCCACCATAACTTCACCCAGTGTTTCCAACCACGTAACCCCTAGTATCAAATCCACTCCGCCCAGTTTAAACAAATACCCATCTATTTCTATAGTTATTGCTCCCAATTCCACGCTCAACCCTTGACATAAACCCTGCAACACCGCCTTATGGCCATCTCCCAGACACACTGAACTTCGACGTCGGTTCCACCCTCAAGCCAATCTTCTCCACCAACCTTTCCGATACGAAACAATGACTTGCCCCACTGTCTGTCATCACCACAATTGACTCCCGCGAGTTTCCCTTGTAGCTTCATCGTCCTAGGTCTGGTGATTCCCCCAATTGAGAACATTGGTAGCTCTAAATCGGTACTGACCTGTGGTGGAGCTCTCGGTTCCTCACCTTCAACCGAAGCCTCTGTAGAGTTCATACTATATTCCTCTGGGTTTTCATCTTCGGCAAGGATGGTGACTCTCAAGGACTTACCCCCACACTTGTGTAATGGAGTAAACGATTGGTCACACTTAAAACAAAGCTCATTCTCCCTCTTTTCCATATATTCTTGATAAGAAAGATTTCGACCCCCACGTATGCTATTTCCACCATTTCCCCTTCCAAAGTTCCCTCTGAAGGCTGACCTACCGCCTATTGTACTTGTTTGGTAGCTACCTTGTGGTGCTCGGTCATTTCTGGAAGCAATTGATGATGATGTGGCTGGTGTTTTGTTGTAGCTAACACTACTAGTTACAGGGCTAGGCCCATTAGATTTAAAATTCAGTCTTGGCCCACTGAATTTAGTAGTCACTCCTTGGGCTTGACTGCCCCAAGACCCACCTCTGGCCCAACTTACTTCAGCTGATTCCTTGGACATCCCTGCTCTCGTCCCCCTCGTCTCCCCTGTTACTTCTTCGTTAATCATTCTTGCCAGATCAATGGCTCTCATCACCTCTTTTGGTTCAAATATTCTCACACTTCTCCTGATTGCCTCGTTTAGTCCATTCAAAAAAACCCTAAATATTGTTCTTCTGGTAAATCAACCACATGAGCCGCCAACCTCTCAAACTGCTCAATGTACTCTTCCACGGTCCCTGTTTGTTTCATAGCTGCTAAAATTTCAAAAGGATTTGAGCTGTTTCTTTCGGAAAAACGTTTAAACATCTCACTTGTTAAATTACCCGAACTAATTTCGGGATTTTTTTTCCTAACCCAACGAAACCAATGAATTGCAGCTCCCTCCATGCTCACCATGGCTAAAGGTACCTTCATCTCCTCTCTGGTACGGTGAACTTCAAAGAACTGTTCCGCTCGAGTTACCCACCCCATTGGATCAATTCCGTCAAAAAATGGCAACTCCACTCTCTTCATCATCATGCGCTTCTCCAAGTCATCATCGCCTTGATTTTCCCCGTCGATATTCATCTGCGTGTGATTTCCCATGGTGGAATTTTCAGTTCTCAGATTATTTTGCTTCGGGAGGTTTTTAGGATTAATTGGAATGGTATCAACTCATTCCTCCACAGGTTGCTTCCCTTTCATCCATTGCACCATCATGCTTCTCATCTCATCCACTGTGTCGAGCCTTTGGTTCAGCCCTTCAAATATTTTCAGTTGAGTTTTAATCTCATCTGTGTCTCTTTCCACATTATTGAATCTACTCACCAAACGCTCCACCTTATCTACCAGTCCTTGGACCTCTCCTTCTAATCTCTCTGTGTTCTTCTCCATGCTATCAACCATCCTAGTCGTCGCCATTCTCCTCGGTCAGTATCCGGCAGGTCGGATCAATTGTTAGGTTCTTGAGGATTGATTAAATTGATAGAACAGTGAATTGAATTACCAAAGGAACAGGATTCAAGTTTGTATTAATAAACAGCTACTACAAAGGAAAAACTAACAAGGATAATGGAATATCTTCCAACAACCACATAAAGGAAAATACAAGAAATCAAGTATTGGCCTGGACCAACAATCACTTAATTTCCCTCCCTATACCTGGCCTTCTCATACTCAATTTAACAAGATAATATTCTAACTATAACTCCCCACAAGAATATATTCCTCCCTTAATACTCTACTACCCTCCTCGCTCACATGATGACCCTTCCTTAAATCTCACCACGTCAGCCTTCATACTTGTGGTCCCCTTTAACCACGTCCTGCTGCCCCCCGCGTTGTTTCCCAGCTTCCTTCTTGTGTACACATACTGCACAGGAGGCCTTTCATGTTGTTGGGTCATAGCCTCATTGTGACTTGCTGTTGCTCCTTCTCCAAAAAGCCCATCATCTGCTCTTGGCCCATCTTGTGTTGATTTTAAGTGTCTAACATTTCCACAGCATCTTTCTCGGTTGTTATCAACGGGGTAGCCAAAGGCCATATTATTCCAGAAAGGGGGCTGAGACAGGGGTGCCCTTTGTCTCCATACTTGTTTATAATATGTGCAGAAGTGTTCTCTAACATGTTGGGGCATGCAGAAAAACAGAGGTTGATCCATGGACTGAGTTTCAGTAAAAACATCAAAATTTCTCATATTCTGTTTGCGGACGACAGTCTGATTTTTGGGAAAGCCTCAATTGATGAATGTAGACAATTAAAGTTCATTTTCGACAGGTATGCAGAAGTATCGGGGCAGATTTTCAACTATGAAAAACCAAATGTCCCTTCTGAAAACACGTATTTTTTGTGTGTTTCTTTGAACTTAGCTCATTTTGTAGACAGATTCATAGTTTTTAAACCTTTCAATTTCTTAATTCACATTGCTTTTAAATAATTTTGGATGTGAATATATATTTCTAATAGTGCATAAATTATTTTTTTGTTATTAAATTTTATCCTAACCGAATTTAAATTTTAAGATATCTTAAATTTGTATTTAAATTATTATGATCGTGTAATATTACATTTTTATAATATTTTTATGTATGATTGAATCATCTTAAAAAAAAACCTCTTCAATTTCATTTATCTAATTTTTTTTTTTAAATCACTTTTTACTAAGTCATGTGAATTGATGGTTTGTCCTCATCTTCTGGTTTAAGTCTCACTAATTTCCCAGAGGACATACTTTTTCAAAAATAGTTTGCTAAAATATTCCACCAAGATTTTTATTAGAAATCACATTTACTAATCAAAAAACATTTTACACAATTATAATATATTACTCGAATTCGAGTGAAGATGCCAAAGCACATTTACGGCCACTCAAACTATAACCACAGACAACATGTACTATTCAATCGTTAATTCTATTTATTCATAATTTTTTTTTGGAAATATTGAAAATTCCGCAGTAAAATCACTCGATCCAAACTTTAACGGAGCAATTAAAGCTCCCGATTGTCCTAGACTCTTACAAGAAAATGCACCATCTGAACTCGAACCAAGTACTTGATTGGGGAATCAAGAAATGCACCGTTTGCCACCAAACCACACATTTTGAGGAATCATTAAGAAAATCTTCATATATGATATTAAATACTAATAAAAAACTGCATATACAACAACAAATTTAAGGGAATCATTCAGCTGACACTAAGTCATATGGCCAATTTTTCCCGTCTTGTGTTGTTCGAAATGAGATTTTGAACATATTTTTACATCCTGATTTAAAAATAATTTAGGACAAAAAATGCCCAAAGATTTTAAGCAAGTTGAGATGGGATTTAATAGGACGAAACGAGATTTAACGAAATGGAGGATGGAATAAGATGACTTTTTTATTCCGAAAAAACCGAACGAGATCGGGATAATTTTTTGTTCCAATTATATAAATAGGACAAGACCGGAATTAATAAATCTCTACATATGTGTATGTATGTATATATGCATGCATAAATGTATGAATGAAAACAACTTCCAGAGGGAGGTCCCTATATTTCTAGCAATATCACATGGCTGATGACCTAATTTTATTTGTTTGGCTTATAAATCCATCGTGAGGTCCAAAATTTCTACCAGCTTTTAATATCCAACACATCATGTGATCAACAATGCAAGCTACATATTGAACGGGCATGCCCTATAATCGTTTTTGTTAGTACGCACTCCTTTCTAATAATGCCATAATGGTACTTGTAACTTTAAGTAGGGCAGAAGACAATAATTTAATAAAATTATGTCATGCTGTTTTAAATTTTGTATATTAAAAAAATATCCTGAAAAATAATTTTTTTTTGGAAACGTTGGATATACCGTCGTCAAACCACCGAACTTAAGCGAAATAGGTAAAATATCGGTTGCCTTAGGTTTTTACAAGAAATGCACTCCCTCGACTCGAACCCAAGACCTGCCAACTAAATTCTAAGTTTTTTACTACCAAGCTACATCCAAGACTTCTGAAAAATATTTATTTATTAAAGGAGTCATAACCAAACACATCACATTAATATTTTTCTACACTCATGAACTCTGATAGAACAAGTAAATTAATATCAAGTTAATATGCCACATTGATAAGTTTGTAGACCTAATTATCAAAGTTTTACGGACATCAACTCTTGAGAAGTAGGTACATATGTGTCGACTTAGTTGATTATCAAAATTATGTATATGAAAATGATAAATACACATAATAGTACAAGCCAAATTGCATATAAATATAAAATAAAAATATTTTTTTGTCATGTAATGAATAATTTTTTTTCCTTTTTATGTTTATGTGTAATTTGGAGGTGGAGGCTCTGGCAATTGGATTGTGCTGGTACTTCCTGGACGTCAACTTACTTATAATAGATTTATCGAGTTTTGACTTGTAATAATTATATATAGGCAAATGTAAAATTTATGATTGAAATTCATATATTGAATAATTCAACTTTTGTTCAATGATTATATCTTCGACTATAGTTGAGGTAGGAAGATCAGACATGTCCCCGTAAATCCTCTAATATATCAATATTTCAGTATGTATGAATCAATCATTAAGATGATTACGGAGATTCATAGTATACATATTTTTTTATTGTTAGACAATATCTTAACCAAACTCGACTCTTAAGTTAATTTAAGAATTATATTCGAACTTATATGGCGTAGCATCGTATGATATTTTTTCTTTATGAATTTATTTTATCCTTGAAAAAAAAAGAATTGGATTATTTATTAGAATTTCATCTATTAATTTCTTTCTCAACGTTGTGCAATAAAATTAATTCTTGTCGTATTTATTAAGCCTTTAGCCAGGCCGTCTCATCAGGGCAAAAATTAAATGTAAATGGCATATTCTCCCCATATTGTTTATTCAACCGCAAGGAGTTTCGAGAAGGCACAGTCTTCGAATACAATTTCTGGTTTATTTTTTTAACATAATTTAAACGTTATAGAATTTTAATTTTGATAAATGACTTTTATAATTTGAGTTAATTATCTAGTTAATTAGTGTATTTTTGAAACTTGTATATTTATTTTAGTTAAAATTTACTCAGATCTATTTGAATTTTAAATTTATATCAAATAAATATTATTTTATCCAAGTAACGATACATAGTAACTAAACAATTAGCTAAAGACATTTTAATTAGTCAAAGATTTTGCACTTGAATAAAGGGATCCAGAGAGACTTTAAAAAAAAAAAAAAAACTACATGATGTAATCAATGACGTAAACCCTGATTCACACCATCAACAAAAAGTCTATTAATATTATATTATTGATATATATACTAAGCGATGATAAGTAGCACACCAAGATATATTTGTTTGAGCTGTTAAGCGAGGATAAGCAGCACACCAAGAGGTGTCTGCTTGAGCTGCATGCTTCGACTGCTTTGATGCCTGCTTTGTCACCACCCAAATTTCATATTTCGCTTAGCGCTTACTTCATCACATTTGCCACATACACTAACACCCATTCTCCCCAGTCGACACACAAGTTGGCTCAACATGCCAACTGCAAACTGCTTCACCTTCTTTTCTTTCACCCAACAACCACAAACAACCCAAATTAGTCAATTTCCTTTGCGTTTCCTAAATGGCCAAAAACTGCAATGATGTTAGTGAGACTGACGCTATAGTAGAAGTTCATCGGAACTCATACAAGGTAATTGTCAATGTCCAGGAAGCTCGAAAACGGAAAGAAGACAAATTTCAAAAGGATCAGGCGCGAAGAAAGCTTGCTTATGTAGCAACGTCAAGGTCTTCAGTCTCAGCAATTGCCTCCCTCAGCTCCTGTCCCCAATCTTAATCTCCAAACTACATGTTTTTTTTTTTTTTAATTCAATTTAGGGTTTTGATTGATTAATTCAATTTAGGGTTTTTTATTGTGTAATTATGCAAGATTTTTTTAAAAAAAAACATAACAGTGAAAATACCCCGGAATGATGATCACTCCGGAATGGAAGTACCCCTGAGTGAGTGCCATCTTTCTGCAATGAAAGTACATCGAAGTGAATGTCATCACTCCGGAATGAAAGTACATTGAAGTTACTGGCATCACTACAGAAAGCAAGATCACCGGAGTAGCTGACATCACCCCGGAATGAAAGCACACCGGATCGATGATCACTCCGGAATGGAAATACTCTGGAGTGATGATCACTCTGAAATGGAAGTACATCAGCGTGAATGACATCACTTCAAAATGAAAGTATACCAGAGTGACTGACATCACTCAAGAATGGATGTATACCGAAGTGAATGAGATCATCATTTTACCATTTTACATCAGAGTGATGATCACCATTTTACCCTTTTTAGTCCTCCGAAATGGAAGTACACTAGAGTGACTGACATCACTCTGAAATGAAAGTACATTGGAGGGACTGACATTACTTCGGAATGAAAGCACACCGGAGTGATGATCACTCCGGAACGAAAGTACATAGGAAGGACTGACATCATTCCGGAATGGAAACACATCGGAGTGATGGACACTCCGAAATAAAAGCACATCAGAATGAATGACGTTATTTCGGAATAAAATCACATTGGAGCGACTACCATCACTCCAGAATGGAGGTATACATGAGTGAATGAGATCACCATTTTAACATTTTACAACAGAGTGATGATCACCATTTTAACCTTTGTTTGTCATCTGGAATGGATGTACTGTTGGAGTTGGTACTTGGAGCGTCAATCCAAAAACTATATTGTACATGATATTTATTATTTACTAATAAAATAACTATATTTTCATTTCGAACCTTATTAATAGTAATGTCATTATGCATATTAGATTGATATATAAATATGCTAAGAATGACATCAACCTTAGAATAGTCACGTAGTAATACTGGATACTGGGTGGTCCGACATTGAGATAATATTACTATTATAAATTATTCTTAAATTAAATATTCATAGTCGTTGGTTTCAGAATACAATCGAATTCATATAACCTAGAAGACTAGCTTATGTCGTATATTGCAATTGGAGTTCCAATGGTTTAACCCAATGTACCATGAGCAAGAGAAGCGCATATAGACATGTGGATGTTCATTGGAGCGAATACTGAATGACTCACATGTGATTTCTAATAGTTTGAAGTACACATCACCGTCAATAGGAATCTCCTCGAGTCGAGTAGCATATGTGACCTTTGACTATATGATGTTGGACAATTATGACCCATAGCGTCACTATTTGTACAGATCATGGTGTTGTTGTACAAATTAACTATGTGACAAAGAGATTGCACTCTAATCATTTGTGATTAGATCACCTAGATGTATAAATGATAGGAGGTCCCTATGATTAGTTCCTGGATTGAGATGATATGAGACAGTATCAGTCCACGAAGGATTAATCATTAAATATCCCTAGTCGTAGTATTATCGAGACTGGACATCGATAATGCGGAATAGACTAGTATTACACTTGTGCGTGTTATGTGAGATCATAACGGCATAGTTCTCATATATTTGGGTATATGATACTCATGCAAGTGTAATATGAGGTTGTGTTTTACCGATGGTAGGGAAAACAACTTCGCTCTGGATAGACCCCTCGGAATTCCATTGGTAGTATGACTATGTGTCTATGGAAGTCCGAAATCATGGTAGGTGTATTTGGTCTTAACCTGAGACTTGCACCGCTAATACTTGCGACAATCGAATATGCTTTAGTTTTGGTCGTCCAGGGCTTTAACCGGTTCTGTGTACGTCTCTGCTGGGTATATTGAGAATCGTAGTGTATTGGGTGTGATGTCAAGACGGAAGTATCACTCCAGTCATAGTGGAGATGATGTCACGTATGATACGGTACTAGTGCTCTTAAGTACTGCAGTCATCGGGATATTATGACTAGGTCATGTATATCCTATAATAGAGACTAGTTACCATACATTCGACATGTGCTTCGTACGGGGCAGACACATTCCAGCCCCAGGCCTAGCACGTGACAATCCGATACTGGATCGCAATACGCAATACTACGTATACTACGCCTGACATAGATTATATATCCAGTAAGAATATTTCTGGAGAATTGGGTAGGCACGGTGCTTTGCTAGAAGCCAACCATGTCTTGTAATCGGTAAGCACGTGGTACGAGGTACGCACGTATTCGGATAATCCGATGACCGTATTTACTGCCAACATATCCAGGGATCTCTTGGGTCGCTTCCCAAAGATTCACCGATGACAGTTGATTTAATTAGAATTAATCTGGGATTAATTAAGAGAGAAAATTAATCTGGGATTATTAAGATGGAGAAAATTAATCTAGGATTAATTGAGGTATTATTTAATCTGGGATTAAATGTGTTCGGAAGAGAGAGAACGGATTAATTTGGAATTAATCGGTAGAATAAATTTAATTGTTAAATTTGATTTTTCTATTTAATTTATTCGTATGGGCTAAAATTATATATCGGATATATTAATATGAATTGGATTTCATTACGAAATTAAAGTTGGACTTTAATGCGAACGAGCGAATTAATTTAGAATTAATTCGTAGACGACATTCGTAATATATTTTACGAGGCATCGTTATTTAATTAAATTAGATTTAATTATTTAGCGATGAAAGTTCGTTTAATTAGATTAAACGGAACCGAGCCACGGCAAATGTTCGTAGAGATATTTGAATTTTGAATTCAAATGTGGGGGCCCACTTTAATGTGGTAGTTGGGAGGGTAGTTGGCATTTATGCCAAGCCACCCCCATCCAACTACCTTGGAATGGTTTTTGTGAAACCATTTTTACCCAACTACCTTGTTTAGGTAAAAAGGGTAAATTGGTTTTACCTAAAACTCTTCTCTCTCTCTCTCTTCACTTGTGTATGCAACACACTTGTAACATTTGAAACATTTGGAAACCCTAATCCTCTCCTCCATGGGCGTGAGCTTCATCCTTGCAAATGGGCGTGAGCTTCTTGTCTTCCTCTCTTTGATTTTGTGGCAAAATCAACAAAGCTAGCACTTGGAGAAATCAACTAAGGTGATAGGGAAACTACTTCAAGAGTTGGAATCATCACTTAAAGCTTGGAATCAACAAAGGAAGCATCTGGGATCTTGGATCTTCTTCTCAAATTTTAAAAGCTCAAATCCATTCAATGTAAGTAATTCCGCAACTTATTTTGATTTGTGAACATGTTTTCATGCTTATTAGATCCTTGGCATGTTCTAGGAACACTAACAATGGTATCAAGAGCCAATTTTAAGCATGAAATTTTAGGGTTCATGAGACTAAAATTTGAGGCTTTTATGTTTTGAGCATGATTTTTCTTCAAATTGATGATTTGATCATGCTTAGATTATGTTAACTTAGAGTTGTGCATGATTAGATTTGAAGCAAATCAAAAGAATCAAAATTAAAAAAATCTTAGTGAGGCCGAAAGTTGCAGTGCATGGGACTGCAGTTTTTTGATTTTATAACATGAAATGATGTGTTTAAATGCATGTTTAAATGTTGATTGTTGGTTTGATTGGATTAGAATCAAAGTCAATAATGTTTATGTTATATCATCAAGAGCATGTTGAGCATGAAATGATGATTTTAGGATTCAATTTGTGTTAAGCATGAAATGATGTATTTTGGCTTCAATTTGTGTTGAGCATGAATTATTGGATTAAGCATGATTAATTAAGTTAATTGGTATTTTGGAAATATTGAGTTTAATTAATTAATCATGGCTAATACACTTTAATTAAAGTAATTGTGATATTTGGAATATTATAATTATGTTAATAAGCCTTTAATTATTAATTGGGCTAAAAGTGTGTATTTGGGCTTAATGGGCTTGGTTTGACTAAGTTTGGTTTTGGACTTTTGGATTGGATCCAATTGGGCCCAAAACCAATTCCATAAAGTCCAAATACATCACTTGCCCTTTAAAGAATTTAATTGGGCCTAATGGGCCTAAATTGATTTGTTGGCAATAGGGTGATTCCTATTGGGCCTTTGCATTTTGGGTTTGATCCATTATGGCCAAAGCCCATGCCTTAAGAATCATTAAAAGCCAATTGGACTTTAATTGAAATTACATTGGATGTTATTGGGCCTTTGAGACCCATTAAGATTGGATTTGGAATCCAAGTCTTTAAGGCTTTAAGTAAGTGTATATATTTAATTTGGAATTAAATTGGAATTAGTATTGAATACAAATAAATTGATTTAAAGTTGTAGTTCAATATAATTCAAGAATACTTACTTTGAGTATTTATTCTTAAACGAGTTTGACTCACGCAAATCAAATCGTTGTATGAACATTATATGGTCATTAATTCAAAGATTAATTATTGGATTAAATTGATTGAATAACATGATTTGTATGAATACATGAATGTGTTGTATGAATAATGTATATCGGATGGATATTAGAAGGGCAAAGGCATTTTTGGAAATTGTTGTAATAAGTTTAGAATTTATTAAATTGGACCTACGTGTCCAGCCTTTTATCTCCTTTCTCATTGTATTTCTCTTCTCACCAATTCCCCCAATGTAAATGAGGTTTCTTTATTGTATTTTGTAATTGGGTAGAAGTTAGAATAGTTCTAGCAGGGGAGAGGAAAGAGAGTGATTTGTTCTAGGAACAATTTGTGACATATCCATCTGTATATCATTATTAATTTATTTATTTATACGCGCTTTATTATGTATTTAGAATGCATGTATAAGGGTGTATGATGATGAGACCTAATCAAAGATAATAAATTGGTTGCCAATTTGCATGTGAAAAAACCCTCAAACATATTAAGCGTTTTTCCTTCCGTTGAGTGATTCTTACTCAAGATCCAAAGTTGGCATTGGTTTGTTGGCCAAAGTCAAGACCTTTGTCAATTGCGGATGTGTTTGAATCATGAGAGTTTTGTTCCATATCGGTGTCTTGTCCAAGTTGTGATTTGTTGGCCAAAGTCAAGATCACTCTTGTCCATCGACATTGATTACGAAGCTTTCCATGTCAATGGGTTCCGCTTAACTGGATCATTAAGTTTGTTGTGCCAAAGCCAAGGCTTAGTTGATTCAGAGGAAAAAGGTTAGGTAATATATTTGATATATAGGCATATATAAGATATATGTTTCGGACTTGGATGTCCACCTACTGGATCTAGGAATGGATGAGATCCAATTGATCTTAGAGATCTACCTAGTTAAGTATCATACAATTTGTTGGCCAAAGTCAAGATTGTGTGTTATTTAACGGGATCCTAGCCCCTAGGAAACTGGGTTTCCCGAGTACTCGACAGAGGGTTAGAGGCTCGCCGAAAATTAGTGGAGGCGAGAATTAAATTTGCAATATTCGTTTAATTACTTGCCATATGCGCTCAATCAAATATCATTCGTCAAATATATATTAGTTGGACTAATATTTAATTGTTGTTTTAATAAACAGTTGGACTGTAATTCAAACTATTCAATTATGGTTGATTTTATAATTGATTATAGTAATCAATATAATTGAATTAACCAATTTAATTATAATTGATTAAATGGTTGGACCATAGTAATCATTATATTAATAGTACCTGAAATCGTTGATTAAATAGTGGACTATTAGAATCAAGATTAAATTGAAAGATTAGTGTTTAAAACATTATCCTAGGAAAATGTGTTTAGACGACTTTAATTTTCAAATTGGGAATAAAATTTCAGGATGATCCTGGAAACTAATAAGTTACTTTATTTGATAAAATAACATATTAGGCCTAAGCCCAGAGTTAAGCAATAATAGAGCATGATCTTTGGAAGATTCATGTGATGATAACTTTAGTACTTAATTCATTATACTTGTCATAATGACTCCTTAATTTCTTATCAGAACTAAGGATTAGATCCTTAAGTATGATAATGAAATTGAAGGATCTTCATAGATCTATTCTTAGATCTTAGAAGTATTAAATTGCAATAAACAACTCTTGAGAGTTAAATAACTATTCTCAAGGAGACCAAAGTCAAAGTTTGCAATAGGCAAGTAGCGCAAGGCGCATCTTACTTCGATATTCTAGAAGGCCAAGGCTTGGCCAAAGACTTCTGGAATGTGAAAAGGGCAAAGGCAAAATCATTATAATCTTCTAGGAAGATAAATGACATATCCCAAGATGTCTGCCTAAATTGTGGCAAACGGGGTCATTGAAGCGTGACTGCCGTATGGACAAAGCAGACATGAAGGAATTGAAGACGAGCAAGGCTCTGACTTCAAATATGTTTGTCAAACATTATGTTCACTACTAGTATTAAAATTAGATTTTGAATACTTAGTGTGGTACATAAAATATATGTATTGATGTTCAGAATCTGTTTTGAACGGGATACTGACATCATTTGAGATTAATCTGCGAATCGGAAACGAGACGACAATCGATGTTTCAACGTAGATACCTAAGTTTAGGAACTACCCTTGGGTATGTACTTAAATTAGGAACTGTTAAAATCTAGTTTGACTAGAAATAATGTCTCTATATCGTATATATATCGTTTGCGAGTATACCTTTATTTCTTGAACACTAAAGTGTTTTATTTATAAAGATGATATTGAGATAAACACATTAGATGTGAACAACAATATTTATATTTTGAATATAAATAAATCTCAAACATATAACATGACAAACAAGTAGCTCAAACTGCTTTGATCAGATAAGACTTATTTGTGGCAGTGTTGTCTGGGACACATTAAACATACTCGTATATCCACACTTTTGAAGAGTGGATACTAGGACGGATTTGATTCCATTCAAATGAAGTCTAACGAATCTAGTTTATTAGGCAAGTGCCTAAAACACCTTTACTTGGTAGAAGTATAAATGCCACCGATCTATTAGCCCTCGTTCATAGTGACGTAAGTGGGCCCATATCTAGCTAGGCTAAATATGGAAATAAATGTTTCGTGACCTTTGCAGATGTGGCATCTCGTTATGGTTATGTGTTTCTTATGAAGCACGAATCGGAAACTTTTAGAGTTTCGACACGAAGTAGACAAATAGATCAGCTAAAGTATTAAAACATCACGGATTGACCATGATGAAAATACTTAAGCAAAAGTTTCTCATATACTTGAAAGAGTATAGTATTCTTTCAATGAGGACTCCTCCTGGAAACACGTCAATTTGACGGTGTGTCCAAACGGAGAAACTGAATTTTGTTGGACATGATAAGGTTAATCATGAATCGCTCTGGAGCTACCATTTACCTTCAAATGGATAAGCATTAACAGTGAAATACTTATTTTGAATATGGTTCCATAAAATCTGTTTGACAGATTTCATATTA